>JAWQRN010000595.1:0-28010 GCA_033557685.1 Sperchopsis tessellata
GTAAACTTACACGGTCACAGTATATATCTTCAAATTTTCCAGGAGAAAACCGTACGTAGGCTTTTCTTTTTGTCAACATTTCGTCCAACGATGTAGTGGACATTATAAAACCTATGCAGAATATCTACTAGTGGAATGGCCTGCCGAATAGAATTTACATTGGTGTCCTGCTGCAACATATAAATAAGTCGGTGCATCAATGGTTTGACTTAGTTTTTACTTAACACTTTTTAGAAGTACTTGACAGTATTCACCTTACACATTTAAAGTCTACAGTTCCCCTGCAACTATAGACGAAATAAAATTAAAGCCAATCCATGATTATTTCCCGGAAAATCTGAAGAGATCTACTATGACCTTGGAAGTATACATACATAATTTAAACACCTCTATATGCCAAGGAACCTACCAGTTTGGAAATCTTCGTCAATAAAATACAGTCTTCTGACTCCCTTATCTATAGTGATATGCTGTTAAAAATATCAAATAGTACCTACTTGTTTAGGTAAAACCCCCATCCATATAGTTGTACCCTGTCAAAGATGCGATACACGATGAGAATTAGTCAACACAAAATTGCAACTCTGCAAGACACACCTGCAACTCGCCAAACAGTGGTCACCTTATCATTTCGATACAATATGACTGTAAAAGAGTCTCATAAATTCTATCAGCGTTCTTATAAGTAAGTTTCATCCAAGCCCCATAGACTCAGTCAGATCTCAGGAAAAGTGGGCAATCTATCTTCTCAAACCCTCTCCACAAATGTTCATTTAAAAATGAAAGAAAAATACAAGGTAGTTTAAAATTAAAGTGAAATTCATTCCTAATAAAGTTAACATAAAATATTGATATATGTACTGATTTTTATCAAATAAAAAACTCACGGATGATTTTGTTGTCTCTTGTATGCAGCAGAGATCGACAGTGCAATGTTATGAGCTTCCACATAACGCCAAGTACCTCTTGCAGTTTCACGATGGCGACCAAACTCCGGTTTTTTGTAAATGATAGTTTAAGCACTTTTATTACTAATACCATATTCAATATTTTCCATAGTAAATGAAAAATTAATTTAAAGTTTCGAATTTATTAAGAAGCACTGTAAAAGCAAATGCAAACAATTATTGTATACTGGTTGTATTACGCGTAAATAATCAAGAACTATAAAAAGTTTTCTTAAATACATATCAACCAACAATTCCTAAAAATAGGTAGGTAAGTTATATAGGGCTTTTATAAATTTGATAACATATTTCCGATAATATACTATTGATACCGAAGACGAGTGTACTTGTGGACAAACAATAATAGCGAACATGACTTCGGAAGTGAATTGGAATTTGACAATGTATCGGATAATATAAGATGAAATAACGAACTTAACATCTTTTTATTATATTTATACGTATTTTACCAATACAACTTCTCTAATTTATAGGAGCATATATTTTTTAACCGGCTTATAAGGTACCCCTAAAAGTTGCAGTTAGTCTTTTAGCTTTAATACGCCGGAAAATATGATTTTTTTTTCTTGTGTAATTTTTGCGGTGTAATTTTCTCAGGTGTAATTTTGCCCTGAGTAATTTAATCATGTAATACAAAATATGATGAGCAATATTAGAACTTCCGCAAGATCTCGTATACAAACTTCTAGATCACAATCCGTCCAATAGAAAAGAGAAGGTGAGAATTAAAAGTCAACATCTCGACCCGAATGAGCAGAAGCCTGTATTGCTTTTTGATTTTCGCACTCCAAAGATCCTCAAAGCAGGAGCTCTAATACTACCTATTGTAAGAACTTTTGGGTTTCCCACCTACTAGCTTGCCAAATTTCTCACTTCCCTTCCTAGCCAGTTTATTGAAACATCGTCATAATATATGAAGAACTCTGCCCATTTCATCAAAAATATTTCTAATGTGGTTCTAAACAATAACCATCTACCCGTTAGCTTCCAAATAGTTTATCTGTTCACGAAAGTACCTGTCCATGGTTCCATTCATCAATTCACTTTAAATTCACCAGTATCACATATCTATCATAGCCGACTTAGCAGAAGTATGTCTGAGATATACCTACATTTTGTTTCGCGGCGAGTTCTTAGATCAAACTTTGCGATGGGATTCACACTCTCCCCAGTTATTGCATTCATTTTTATGGAAAATTTTCCTGAAACAGAAATGTTGATTTATGTATGTGGAAAACACATTTGGTTTGTAGAATATTGATGATTTCTTACGACACAATAATAGTCATATATACTAGCATTTGGAAAATGAGGTAAGTTTTAGTAGAAGTTTTTTAGATATCTTTTAAATTCTAGTAGCGTATAAAGAGAAAATGCAATTAAACAAAAATAAAAAGATTATCAAAAGTAGTAAACCGTACCCAATGGGTATAAAGACCTATCTGGCTATTAAATAACTGATAACTGCCGAAAATTTCAAAGGAATATTTATTAATTATTCTTAAGAATAATATTCTATATGTCTTAAATTTAAGTGAAACATGCAAATGTAAAATAAGCAAGTGTCCAATACAGTTAACCTTTTAATTGAGAGAATAAATCGTTTAAAATTAAAGAAAAGTAAGAAACATTAAATAACCGCAATTTGTTCTCAATAAAATCTTCAGTGATTCGGGTAACCTTGATAGGGAAATATAGTTTTACAAGCACATAATCCATTCAAATAAGCACAAAAATAAATAATAAACAGAGCAGTCCTCTAAGCAAGAAAAATCTGTTCTTAAAGATATTTCTGTTTAAAGGAATCTTATTTGGAAGATTCAAGCTGTTATTGGAAACTCAAGTGTTGTTTACCTTCCTGGAATACTTGAATCGTAACAACGGCGTTTTATATCACGTCATTTCATTACCATACATTACGAAGTTACTCTTGAATATTTTGTAGTATCCAGTACACGGTTCAAAATTACATTTATTTCCTCCAATTTGTACCAACAACGAACATTTCGTAAGCTAAGACCATTTATTCTTCATATTTATTATTTTAGATTTATGAAATTATGTTTCAACATATGTTACTATATTTTAAAATGTAAAGATTTTTAAATCATAGTTTGCATTCCATTAACTTTTAGAAATAACAATGTTTTATTTTAAGCTAATGTATAACGGTCAGTATTAATTTTTCACGTCGTTCATGATTTTTAGTGTACAACAAACTATCTTTGACAGTAACTTTACAATGGTGTAACAAGAAATTAATCGACCGGTATCTAAGACTGTCGGCCCTTAAGTTATTTAGTAGCCTGGTAGGCCGTCATACCCACTGGAAATGGTTTACAGCCCACAGATTATCAGTACAAGGTGTAATAATAATTTAATATAACTATATTTGGGTTAACGAAGCACTGACATAATAAAACCCTCTTAATTGCGGAAGCTTTGAGATTCCTAATTTATGAATTCAGGCAATAATTATTTACTATGGCGAATTTTTTTTTAATAGCAGGAACGATTGAAAATATGATGCGTCAGATATATAGCTGGCATTAGATGCACGTATGTCATAAACAATCGGAAAGTAGTAGTTTGTTAAGTTGACGTAATATGTTCTGGGTATTGACAAATATATTATAATAAACATATTTGTGTACTTTCACATGTGTTTGTTAAAGTGTTTATTTTTACAGTCATAAGTGTGAATTTTGTTTCAAAATTGTGTGATTAAGTTACTATTGCAACCACCTTTGGAACTTTCTATCATTACGTTACTGAATTTTTCTTGTACTTCTGTCGACCTCTTAATGAATGCAAATAAATACCAAAAATTCGTTATCAGACAAGAAATGACAAAATATAAAAATTATAAAAATTCGTGCTGGTAACTTATACTACCGATGACTTTAAATAAAATACTGATTTATATTTTCTTAAACAAATATATGTCAAAGTCATATTTATTTGACAATTTACATTTCTTTCAAAAAGCAAGTCCGTAGAATGTCCTTGAACATACGTATTACTGATATCAGTTACCAGATGTCTTACAGCAACATAACCTAAAAAGTAATTGACAACTTTAGAGGTGTGTTATTATTAAGTGCATACATTTTAATAATAAAGTCCCAAGATTATCAAGAAATGATATCACAATCGTAAAGAGGGATGCGTAGAAATATAAATAAATCTAGTTATAAGAAAACTATACAATCTGTTCATACCGACAATTCAGCGGGCAAATCTCCATTGGTTGGATGTAAACGTGTTAGCGCATGTCAAGCGAATGAGCGGAATCTGGAAGATATACAAGGTTAGTTAATTGCATGTTATATTATTTAGATATTTTGATTATGTGTGTTTATTTAAATTTGTTTCAACAAGTTATACAATAAAACTTCTGAATCTTAAAACAATTTCGCCATTAAATTTATTCAACCGCAGATTCTAAAATTTAGAATTGGTATTTCGAAAAAAGACAGGATAATAATTATTTGTGTTTGTGCAAAAACTTTTCAGTCAATTACTTAATTATCAAACTTGATAATTAAATCACTACACTATGAATGCGCCAATTACTTCGTTTCGTAAATATTATAAAATATTTGTCAGAAAATTCAATCTACGTTTTGGCCATCCGCGAATTGACATTTGCTCTTTTGTAAGTGAGACTTGATGTTTAATCTGAGATAAAATTATATGGGTGAGTTGTGGTTGTATAATTTTACTTTTGTTAAAACTGAAGTCAATCAAAAGAAAGAAAACACTTTTTCATACGATTGGATTAAAAATGAAAGTGGAAAGGGGTCAAATCAAGTATGCTCCACATTATTACATTTTCTTAATGCATTGGACGCAAAGTACCCTGAGTTAAATCCTACACAAATATAACATACTATATAATTATTGTCTAATTTCTGCCCAGTCCACAATGAGATCTTAATAACGAACGTGGTGTTTCTTGCTACTGCTAATTGGATGGAAGATGTTCAAATTAATTCAATAGGATTTTAGTCCGGGTGATAGGGACCTATTCTTATAACCACTTCCATTCAAAAGTTCATAAATTACGGATGTTTCAAATTTAGACCTGTAAACATTTATTATTTCCTACAAATCATGAGCACTTTATGGTTCTCAAACTTTCTATAGGAACGCATACTTTGAAGGAAGATTTGGGGTTAGTTTTTCTATCAACCATGTTTTGTAATTGTCAAGGTTCTTCTTATGATAATAATCTCACGTTACGATGATAAACTTAAATTTTAATTTTATATTATAAATATACTCTTCTATACCTCCAATATGCACAATGATAATCATTTGCCCTTTTGAAATAGACCTAACCAGCTCCTCATTAGAATCAAATCCCAACAGCTTAGGATTCGCTATGAACTGTGTAAGTTTCGCCCATTTATATTATTGGACGTTTTTCCTGCTAAAAACTTATCATCGCACACAAAAATTCCACTCTCTGTTTCTCCATTCACATTTTTCTGATATTGTGAACTTTTCTCAGAAAAAATCTAAGTCGATACTTCTTGTGTATTTATAATATTTTTACAACTTTGCTTCACTATTGCCCCAATTTCCTTGGTTATGAAAGTAGTTAAGATAATTCTTCCTAACACACTCTTATCTGCGTTATATAGGAAGGCTTTACTTTTAGTCTTGCACTAGATTTTTTAGGTGATACAAATGTCATCTTTTCGCTTTTTTTCACCAGTAATTCTGTACGTATAGATCCACCTGTGGAAACAGGAACCAGATCATAGCACTGAATCTCAGGAATTTTAGTCCTCTCTAATATTTATTCTTCCTCAATAAACATATGTATGTTACTAATGATTTAGCGAGCTTGACTGAATAGTAAGCATTTGTTCAGTATACTTTTATATTGCATTATTAAATTTTCTCATCGGGCAGTACTTCTGGATATTCACTACTTCGCAATCGCAAAAATGACCTCTTGTCCACATACCATGGACAAATAATTGAAACTACATCAGTCTGAGATTTTAATACCCCAAAAAAATATTAATACTATGAATCATCAATTGGGGCACCTTTTTAACTGCAATTAATTTGTGTTATAAGAATGCACTGGTACAATGTTACAATATTATCAGTTCGTCCATTCCTCTTCAATTTTAAGTTTACCATTAGTGACTATGAGGAAAGGGTAAGGTCAATCGAACTTCTGAAGTTCATTCCAAAGTCACCGAAGAAATTAATTTGAATCAGTACATTTATATTTCCCTGGAATCCGCAAGTTTTTTTTATTTTTACATTAAAAATAGATAAATTATTACTAAATCAGACTACAGATGTAGGAAAAATAGAAAAACAATATTTTTACATAATGTAAATAATTTATGACAACAAATGTAGCTATTCCACAAACACATTACAGCGCATTTATTCATAAATAAATATATGACTGATGTTTTAACATAATATGAAAAGCTTTGAAACATTATTTGTCTTTATTGAAACATATTAATGTGCATTTTTCACGAACAACATATGAGCTTTATTGAGAGGATTTTTACATCGCTATCGGGTTTCGTTCCAAATAGGATAGTGATTTGCGGAATCCAAGCGCGCATCCTGTGGAGATAATAGAACTATCATATGTATATTTAACTCTCTAGTTTTTTTACATCCCAGAGTGTCAGCCTGAAAACCACAGCACACAGTGCACAAAGTACTTGCTAAATCTATGCGGTACTCATCTGGTTACGAGACTTTGTATTGCTCTCATTATAAAGTAGCATACATTATAAACACTTATATCTAACAGATGGTAAATAGTATGATGTCCCATTTTCTTGATCTCGTTTCAATCACCCAAGTATACTGCCTAGTAAGCTTCCGCCTTCCATATTGCGGGTGTATTGCTTGACTCTGCACCTGACGTCTGTAATTACATTTGTACCAATAAATGAGAAAAAGGTTATTAATATATTGTATTGCCAATAAAAAATAGCCACTGCTATTCCCTGGAAATATGTTTCGAATTTTTCTCAAATACTCTTTGTTAATTTCTTAACCCTAGCTTCATTTAGTACAAAATGAAGTTCTATTTCCCAATATCGTTACAAGAGGGTGATTGCTATTATTTTCCAAATAACCTAAAACTGTACTGATATATGGTGACAAAGTAGAGCTTATGGTAACAATTACGTCATATTTCTTTTACAACTAAATTTTTACTGGCTCGTAGGCCAGGCTAATCAGGAAACTGTTTTACTGGCACATTTCTTGTACGAAAATAAAATTAAAATTTAAATCAGTATTCATAAAGCAGAAAAAGACAAATAATGTAAAAACCTAGTTATAGGGTTTCAGTGATAAATATTATTCCATGTGAATTTGGGTTTTTGATGCATATATTTGCTTCTCTATAAATAATATATATAATAAGAATTTACAGGAATCGAATCACCATTAGAGTCAATGAAATTGTACTTAAAATATAAATTGGACCATATTTTTTCAACCGTGTTTATACCAATGGCATTTTGAACAATTTAAATTCGAAGCAGCTTATTTTTGTTCATCGTTTAGTTTTTAACTGAACTAATAGTTGAGATATCATAAACTTCCAAATATCGGTTAATGACCAACAAAAAAAATATTTGAAATATTAGTGCGGTGATTGTAAATATATATTAGCAATAAGTAAATCTACGTTTTCAATATATATAAACAATATAGATCCAAGTTTTTCTTTGTATTTTGAAGCGGCCAATTTTTTCTAATGATTTTAAGACAAATATGGAATACTAGATATATTACCTTCATCAACGCTGCTGTCGTTCAATTAATCTTCAGTATTAGACAGATTATCTTCAAAAAAATTAAAAAATTGTCACTCGTTAAATATTTTCAACCTATATTATTGTGTATAAGTGGCATCTAAATCGCAGAAAAAAAACGATATATATATATATATATATATATATATATAACATCCAAAATCCAAACCTTCAAGTGCGTCTTATGACGGAATTTAAATTACCACTGATTCGTACAGTAATCAAAGAATAGAGGCCCAGAGGGACAAATATGAGAGCATATTTACAAGATGTAAGAAACTAACTAACACATTGTCAAAATGAAATAAATTATTACGCCTATGCGGCACCACTTTAAAGCTACAACGAAAATACAAGTACGAAAACAACACAGAATTTCAATAACAAATAAAAAACTATAACTTTCTTTAATCTATATCACTGATCATTTTACGATTTACGACAATACATTACTAGCGAAGTATTCTATCCTTTTAATTAATGTTACTTCTGCATGTATGGCTCACCAACTCATGACCTAGCATATCGCTATGTATTGTTGGATCATCCTGAGCCGAGAGCTGATGCGAAACTTATAAAAATTTAGACTATATAGCTTTTTGGACTATTAATAACGGGAAAGGTATGATGGCTCTTATGAGGAAGCGTGCCTAAGATTTAATAGTAGAATCAATCATCATAATTAGGAGAATTACAAACTGCTTAATAATATCTAAACAAAAGTCTGTATGCAGGAGAATAAAGTTGATTACAGTCGTAAACTCGAGGGTACTAGTTGTAAAGTCTGGAGGGAGTAAAAAATCTTATACATTACCGGGTATATCCTACACAGATGTTTTTAATAATTACTTTATGATATCCATACCAGTCCTGCTCTTGAACCATTACAGTTTCATAATGTAAAAGCAACCAACTGAAAAAATCCGGTAATTTATTTTTTAAGGTTCTGTACATTCTTCTTTTTGCACACCATACATTTTTAACATGCTAGAGTGATATTCATCTCTATACCTAAGATACCTAGATCTTAAAATCTTAACTATCGGATGAAATATATGAATGTACTTGCTTGCGTAATGAGCTCAAAGGCTTCATGATATATGTTTAAATCACTACTTAAAATTTAAACCTGTAAATTAGAAAGGTATTATTTTTGGAAGAAAACATAATCCAAACGTATCAAAGACGCCAGCTCAACGATGTGTAGCTATTTCAGAACTTGTCATGTACCTCTTTAGAGCAGTTGGAGACATCTCTAACAATCTCTCTAGTTAGATGACGGAACTAAGCTACAATAGTCGAAAAAATAAAATTCCGAGGACTGCTTCGTATAAATTTTATGTCAATGGAGTACCATTACCGCTAATTGAAACTGTCAAGAATCTTGGTTTGACAGTTGGTTTTTGTGTATACTATAAAAACCATGTACCAGGTTGTATGCAGAAAAAGTTTTTTTTTAAGTATACCTCGGCCCAGGCGAATAACCGCACAAGAGGCCCCTATGAAATTCTTTGCTCCCCAGAACGTTTACGTATGCCTTCAGGGTGCCAATGGTTTACGTTACCTTACACCCCCCATCCACAATGTGACTAGGGGTACACGTAGTCCACACCGTCTTCTCTCTGCTTTCGCCATACATCTTCCTCCTTCCTCTATAAAATTTCGCGGAATAATACTGCTCCTGTCTCCCAGTGTTAGTTTGTCACCATCATCCTACTAATTATTGTCTCTGGCATTAATTGTATCCCCAGTCCTTTTTCTGTGGCCGTGTTATTGGTACGCCACCTTTCGCAGACGAATAATGTATGTTCAGCTGTGTCCACCGCCCCACAATACACACACGCATAATTGCTGTTTTCTATTGCCCTCGCCAAAACCTCAACCCCGTACACCATTATTGAGTGGGCAACTGAACACAACACTTTTCGTTTGCCAACCTTTGGACTCCGATATTAGGCATCAGACTTCAGAGAACCCAAATGATCAGTCTCAGTCTTGCTGCCACTCCCTCGATATGCGGAGCGTAGTATAACATCGTTTCGATCCTTATCCCCAGGTACTTTAGATTCCTTTCAGGCTGTACGTTAACTCTGGCTATATTTACCGTTATTGGCCTAAGCTTTCTCCTTCCAGTCAGCATAACTGCTTCCGTCTTCTCCGGAGCCAATGGTAACTGCTTTTCCTCCATCCATTCGCCGATGGCTGCCAACACACTATTTGTCTGGGCCATCGGTTCGGTCTCCGTATTTGCCACTGCCACCACCACCAGGTCGTCAATGAAACCTATTAGTGTGCCTCCTTCTAGTTGAGGCATCTGAAGCACTCCATTGTAAGGCACGTTTCATAGCGACGGACACTGAACCGAAACCTAGGGAACTTTACTGCGCACCTCCATGATTTCCGTTTGTTGCTCAGCCTCGAGTAAAACACACCTTTCGCGGAAGTAACTACATATCAGTAGTAAGATATATGGTGCGACTCCTTTCCTCGTGAGGTCCTCCATGATGTTCTGCCACGAGGAGGAGTGAAACGCATTGTTGACGTCTAACGTCACTAGTACGCACTTTATCCTCCTACATGCCGCCTTTGCTCATCCGCCGTGAAGAGCGGAACCTCTTCTACACGTGGTTGCTTGCAATCAAATTATGAGTGGGACAAGAATATCCGCCACCTCCCTTACTCTTTACATTGGTAACCGTGGTGGGAGCGTAGCTCGAAATCTCTTTACTACTATTTGTTAGCCCTCTCTCCATACGTTGTGATCTATATCTGCGTAAATCTCGACCACGCTTCTCCCTTGGCTCGGAAAATCGACTGTGTTAGTTCCTTCTTGGCAGTTTTATTTAGTTCTTCACCCCCGCGGCATTGTTCAGCATTTTTTTCCCGTTTGACTTCACGGATATACAGTATTCTTGCCTTTACTCTCATTGAAGTTCCATGATCACCTCTGTTCACCAGTAAACTTATTTTCTTCCCACTAGGTGTCCCTTCTTGTGCAGAGGACCTACATTTCCTTATAATACGTGACGGGTGTCATGTGTATAATTCGGGGGTTGTCCTAATTTAACGGATCTTAATGGTCAGTTTATTGTGCTCATTCGCTTGCTGGGTTTATGATGCAACGCCGACATTGATGAGACTTGTCAATTATGCCAATACTAAAATATTAATGTATTTGCTCTCACAAGAAACCTGGTTGGAGATTTTTATTTCACTAGGGTCTTACATTTGAAAAGGATTAAGCGAATTATTAAATAATCATTTGAAGACAAATTGAGATTTGCTTTAATGAGTGATGACTAAATTCAAGAAAAAGGAGTAACATTCAAACAAATAATCGTAGGATATCTGAGGCTTTTAAAGCTCAACTGAACTAAAAAAAAAATCAAAAGTAAATATACTTTGGAAGTCTATGGCTTTTCCACTTAACTCATTAAAAATAATATTGACTAAAATAATAAATTTGTGTCTTTCCGGATAAAATAAAAACAGAAAAAAATTTCCGATATTGAAAAATGGAGATCTCGACGACTTAAATAACTATAGACCTATATCGATTTTTCCGGCCTTATCAAAGGTTTTTGAGAGATTGGTGGCTCTTAGGTTGATGTGTCATTTGGAAAAAATGGAATCTTGACATGTGATCAGTGTGGGGAGGGGTCGATCCACGTCGGACGCTGTTCTTCGGACAATTATTATTGTCCTCAATTCTGTGGAAAGGAGTGGTGTGTCGACTGCTGCGTTTATTGATCTCAGACATGCTTTTGACAGTGCGTCATATAATATATTGCTGGCAAAAATGGAATACTACGGTGTGTGTTGGTTGGCTTCTAATCTGTTCAGGAGTTACTTGTGTGTCGGTCCTAGTACAAGAGCTTGTGGGATTTGGATCGGATGTGAGTTCACCGTTGGATATTGCCAGGAGGGTCCCGCAGGGGAGTGTACTTAGTCCATTCTTGTTTTTGATATATATCAATGACCTGTTCGATTTCGTTCCAACGGAAACTGCGCTATTTGCCGATGACACTAGATTATTACATAGTGCTCCACACATACAAATGTAACTTTTATTATTGGGTAATTTAGAAGTAGTGATAAGACGACACATGTTGAGTTTGATAACAAGATGGAAATATCATATGGGGCACAACTACTAGCACACATATTAATAGAATTTTCTTGATCCAAAACACGGGCTATTAAATTAACTAAAAAATTCAGATCTTGTGAGAGTTGCGGGTAATCTTTCATTCAGCTGAGAATCATGACGCTGGTCCCTACAATTATCTGCCGTACTCTGATTGGTGTCAAGAAAATAATTCATATATATCGATGTTTTGCTGCCACCCATGATTACATTACTAGATATAACACAAATGTATTAATCCTTGCTCATAGGCTATCGTCTTCTAACAGAAATATGATTGGCTTCAGAAGTTTCAATTAGTTGCCTACTTATATACATCAATTGATTCTACGTCCATTTATGACACTGAACTGTTACTGTAGAGATAGTTTAAAATTTATAATCTGGGACCTATTCCTCAAATGAAGTTTAACTTTAGACGACTTCAAATGCAGTTTAGTTCTGCTACGTGTCTAAGACGGTTCTTATTCAGACAGACTATAAAGTAATGATTTCAACTCTTAAGTTAGATTGCGGTGAGCTACAGTTCTATTTGCTTAAATAGGTAAATTACCTCAATTTTAAAATTTTACGCTTATAATTATATTATTTGTAAATAAAATAAGTGGGCATCATTCGTATGTAAAAACAACTTTTCTTAAGAGCCTCCTGCTATTTGGAAAACCTATATTGTGTAAAATAAATGGACCTGACTTCTTTTAGTGGAAGTGAACACCGGGAGCTGAATGACTAGAATAGGTGCAAAAATGGCATAAAATAATTATTGTGTAATAATTTATAAATTACAAAGTCTCGTATGACTAAAGTCTTTTTGTATATACAGAGGAAATCTTCTTCAAGTATGGTGCATATTTTACATTTCGGTTAAAAAGTAAAAAATTAAATGAGAGAGGAAGACAAAGGCCTCCATCTCGTAAAGTAGATACTCCACTATTAGCCATTTGAAACAAAGAAAATATGGTATGTAGTTGCAACCTAGATTATATAAACTCCTTACGAATTTTCCAATAGTAATAAGCAAATTCCAATTGAAAGAACCCATGCGATTTTTATTGTAACACATTTTTCTAATATGAATAGCAGCTAATTTACACTATAAGAAGAACCTTTTTAGTTTATCAAATGGTTGTACCAAAGCCAGTGAGTATAAGATACTGGTAGTATCAATATAAAAAAGAGATATTGACTTTCGGTATGTATCCTAGTTACTATGATTAACTAACATAAACTGATTTAGAAGCGTACGCTCTCCATCATCAGTCTGTAAAAAGATTAAAAATATATTAAAAATAAATAGAGAATTCACACCAACTACATAATCACAAAAGTTCAAAGCAGACAAAGATGACACATACACACACATTGACATTCATGCCAGAGATATAGGATGAATTAAAATTAACATCCACAGTTTTCCAAGAACAGGAAAATGTTCAGACTCAAGGCTAGCCAATCTAGAAGTTATTTTATATATATATACAGATCTACAAGAATGTCCCTTGTGTTTAACTCCACATTCATAGAAAATAATGTATATACCGCAAGCTAACTTATGGTCTAATTCTCATTTATTTATGACTACCAAGGTACCATCATTTTTATTCAATATTCGAGAAATCTTATAAGAAATTTCCCCAAAGATTAAAAATAAAGTTATACAAATAAAATCCTAAAATTTTATGTACATGTTTCGTGTAGTTTATTATGGTATACTTTAACTTATTCTACATTAATAACGGCTTACTGCGTTCAAGAAAAATCAGTAAATATTCTACTAGGGTACGCATTTTCAAAATAACATACTCCTCTAAGCAGATGAATAATGGTATGTACAAAAATTCTGATACCATGTGATCCAAGAAGATTCGAAACGTTTCTGCTATACATCTACTCAAACCTGTATAATTGTTCACAACGCTAAAGTTTAAACAGCATTCTCCCTATAATGAATATAATAGATGTTCCTCTTGAGTTAGGAACCGGAGTTAGGAGTCTTAACCTCATGAACTGGTCATGCGTTAACTAAATTATTGAGCTGTAAATTATCTATTACGAAATATCGTTTGTCGAAGCATCTCATTAACTTAATTACAGAAAATGGATACATAAGAAGTACAGCTGTACAAATGATAAATAAATGAGTCGGTTGATTAGCAATGTAATTATCTAATAACGCCTTAGGTATCTAATAACGAACTAATTACCAATACTCCAAACAGCAAAATTTACTTTGAAAGTAAAGCATTAGTGCGATACAACGTTCTACCTTGTAGGATGTAATGAATTATCACTAAGGTGACGCTAGAAAGGAACTTGTTCAAAAAAAGTTATCTACATAAAAGTAAAAAGTATTATAATTTTCTTAGTAGTTGTAAGACAAAAACTATTTTATTAATAGTGATTAAAAATTTGTCGCATTTACTTCTTACGGATTAAAAATTTGTGATAGTGGTTCGATTTATTTTACTTTTTTACAACATACATAAAATGAATGAATACTAATTTCACGTTTTAGAAAATTTAAGAATTAAGAAGTTTGCTTCAAACGACGTCTCCTTAGACTGGAAACGCAAGTCTCGGTTCACATTTTATTTCTTAATTAACTCGTAACTTCTACCTATAAATAAGTTTCACCCAACTGCTACTGACGGGTTACTAAAACACTTTATAAAATATCGATAAAAACTTAAACATATTTAGATATTTATTTTATTTGTCATGTGTTTACTAACATATAATAATAATATTTATAATAATAACAAAAATTATGTACAATCTGGACACATTGCATCAAACAAATTGGCAAAGTGTACACTGAATATGTTGCACATGAGTTGATGTCTGTTTTAAGGACAAATTGGACACCGCTTCCCTTTTTTACATCATGATCCTGCAATGGATTTGGTGTGTCCTCCTAAACAATTCCAAGAACATCTGCTACATATGTGGTTTGTATAGAGCAATAGTTCTTTCAAAAATTATACCTCGTTTTTGTCAGTAGATAATTGGTAAATTACTCGACTATGTACACCAGAAATGTTTATAATATTATGCGTCGAGTCCTGTGAAATGTTAATTACTTGGCAAGCTTTTCGTCCAACGCATCAATGCCTTTTTTGGTACTGTTATAAAATAATACTGTATCTGGTTTATTGTTATCTTCATCAACAGCATAATCATGATACATGCCGGAGATTAATAAAACCGATTTTCCTTACTTTGGTACAAACGAAACTAAAGTTTTTTCGGAAGTACACCCAAAATTTGATGAATTGACTGGGCGTCTTCCACTGTGTAGAAATTCTGGCGCCTACATAGGTCAGTCAGTTTTTGAGTTCGTCCATAGATGTGTACCAGTTGTCGCATGTCATATTTATGTTGGTGTTATCAATCGGTTGTACCAAACGATGCACAACTTCACACTTTGTTCTATCCACACTCTTTCCGGTGTAAACTTCCGCATTTAGCATGTAGTGTATTTGCCAATCGGCTAGTATTTGAACCTATACTCCATATTTTGCGGGCTTATTTGGTTTGTACATTATAAATGCACATCTACCCCGGAAAGGCTCAAACGTTTCGTCTATTGTAATAAGGGGGCTAGGAACTTCATTTCCTTGGAGACTCACAAAACTATAAAACAAATCGAAAATTTGAGCTAGCTTGTTTCTTTGAATTCTTTCTTGTCGGTAAGCTGGTCGTCAAATCTAAGACAAGATAACAGAAATAAGATTCTTGCAAGGAACAATGTACATAATTATTGTAGGTCTTCATCTCCTGACTTGAATATACATTGCATAAATAATAAACCGATGTAAGCTTCGATATCAATTTTATCTGTTGATAAGTGATGGTGCAAATTTTTATTTTGCACTGTAATTTGGGTTTGTTGTATGATTTTATGGTTAGTATGTTTTACAATCATATCCAACATATCATCTGTAGTAAGCAGTTTCCAAATTTCTAAATAAATTGTAGGTGAATTCCCACGGGCAGGTCTTTTCAGTCCTTGCATAAACCTTTAGCCCATTATGTCGAGTTTTCTCCGTGGCAAGCAGTTTTATGTTTATGTCAAGTAGTAACATCAGCACTAGCATATTCCAATCCATCTTTACTAGATGTTCTCATAATCTTCTCGGGCAAACAATCAAGCAAACATTGTCGTAGTTATTAAATATATGTATTTGTCTTTTTCGTCTTCGTTACCTCCATCCTCATCACTGAACATAGTTAATGTTCCTGGCCTCGTTTGTTTCTACAATGTTTTTCTGGGGCTCAAGATCATCCTCTATTTCATTCCAAAATTCTTCGCCATTCAGTATAATTTCAATTTCCCCATCGGAAAATATTTTATGACGCGAATTTTGTAACAGTTGAGTCCTTGTTACACAGCTCTCCCACTACTTTTTAGCCCTTGTGTAACAAATTGTACATAGCGCTGGGTTAGAGAGGCCCCATTGGTATCAGTTACGGGTTAAGATTTACAAACAGCAACATACGTTTTAAAACTTCTCAATTATTTATTTTATATGTACAATATGGACTGAAATTAGAGAACAAGAGGTAACGTAAATTATTTTTATGGTAATATAATTACAGTAACAAAAACAGCAATATAAGAATTAATATAAAATAGTGAAATTTTAAAATAAAACATTAAAAAAGCTTAAAATTAGTTCTCGCCAATCCGAGTATTTTAATTCACAAAGCTGATAATATAATCAATAGTTTTTACTGTTTCCTTTCATTGATAATTTTATCTGTGGCTACGCTAATGCAGCCAGATTTTTAGGACATAATGCGGTTACAGCGCAGGTCTACGAATTTATTCATAACTTCTTCAATTTCTTACAGTGGATACATTATACATTTCAATTTCAACTCCATTGCAAGCGGTCTCTCTCTCGATTTTCCCAACAGTTTATTGTTCCGGCACCTTTAATCGCACCGTAAGTATTTTTAACATTTTGGAATCATACATTTGACAACCGTGACATCGGCATAGAAACAAAGATAGAAGTGTACCGTGCAGTCATTAACCTTACACTTCTGTATGGCTGCGAAAGCTGGGTGCCTTATTCGGGGCATATTAAACCTCTATAAGGGGTGTAACATAGTCCCCTCCAACAAACGAATCGAATCAAATGGTATGACTACATATCATTAAATCTCTAACTCTAAGGAGTATTCGCCGAACTTGTCGCTTGGATGGGGTATAACAGACTACCTAAGTGCATATTCTACGAACAGCTAAAGCGGTACAAAATAATTATCATAGAGTAAACCTAAAGAACAATTTCGCTGAGATCGACGTTCCCGAAGATATACCCGTATAACATAGTTGACGGCACCTAAATCGGAACACTAGTATGTTTTATCAAATTCATAGATTAGTTCAGGTTCAAAAAATAAATAAAATACGCGATTAGAAAATATTATCAAATAGCTCAAACTAAATCTCTGAAGTTAATCGGCCATACTGTTTGAAGAATGCTATTAGTTTTATTCAAATAAATCTAATATGTTTCTTTACCCGTCAGGTAACAAGTTATATAACTTTGGGTCAATGTATGTAACAAATACAGGTATATCGTTCATTCATGTCGACTAGTACTTAAGTGATTCTCCATATATCGTCTAGTACTGCATGCATGTGACACAGAACTAAAAATTATTTTTGAAAATTTTTATTACCCCCCAGTATTTCTCAGATGTAGGCAAAATATATCACACATATAATTTTGATTTGGTCCATGATTATGTCATATTTTCTGATACTCTTTCACAGTGATGATCTTTCAGAAATTCAGTGTTCTAGTCATTTTACTTACAGTAAAAAGTCATGTTTAGTTGCATGAGGAACTTATTTTATGCTTTTGAACGGTGTTCATAGACCAACGCACTGTGACATAATTGTTTTCCCACAGTGATACCCTATGCGATCGCATTTTGGCAAGTAAACACGTATATGATATTTTTAAATTCTTCTTGTCGTATATTTTTGACAGTGTTTTAGAATTATGACTCCGCAGTAGCTTAATTTAGTCAATTTTTTATAGTATTTAGGAGATTGTTCTAATTGCGCGGATTTAAATTTTACATATTTATCGGACAGTGCATTACTATCTTGGGGAAATTCCTTCTTGCGGTTTCTAAAACTGATACCGGCTGCGCACAGCTACCTTTTTCATCTTTTTGCGACAACTCTCTGTTTTTACGCTAATGCTACTCTTGATACTCGTTTTGACATTTAGGCCTTTTCGTCGGTTAAGAACCTAAAATATTTCAATTTAGACACTAATGCTGATCATATATTTCTCAACAGGCCACCATTATTTTTAATTTACACGTTAGCGTCCTCAATTCATCTAAAGTTTGCTTTCCTGAAGTTGAGCTCTCATAATTGGAATTGGGTTTTAAAATTTCAGATTCTTCTAAACTCAAATTTAATATAGCAGAGCTTTCGCAGCTAATATGGAATATGTTATTGGTAAATTCTCCCCTCCGAATCCCGGCAATTATAGTAGTATCTTGAAGTCTGCTTTTCCTCTTATAAATCTTCACTGCTTGATGCGGTGTCGTCTTTGAGAGTACAGTTCAGGGATCATGATCTTCTTATTACTAGAGCAGAAAAAGTTTCCTGAGTAGTCATTTTGAGCAAGTACAACTATATACGTAAGGTTGAAAAGATCTTGAGGGAAAGCAATTTCAAATTACTCTCATATAATCCTGTCGACAGGTACATGTCTTCTCTTCTTACTCTTATAGCTCGTTTTAAAAGCACAACTTCTTGCCCCACCTTATACTTACCTGGAAGAGTTATTAGTTACCGAGGTTATATAACCTTCCAGAAACTCAGGTGGGCTGCCCCGTGAGACCTGTTGTGTCTTACAAAGGCTCTTTTGTTCATAGACTTACTAAATTCTCAAGGACATCTTCGATCTGACTTCTACTTTCTGTATGAGAAACGCATTTGAGTTTACTATAAAGCTACTTTGTAGTAATTTTAAGGTCGTTGATAGTCTCTTGAAGGTCTCGTTTGACGTAAGCAATCTTTTCACATCTGTGCAAGTGTCAGATTGCATTAATTTCGTTGGTGACCTCCTGTCTAGATGTGATGCAACCGACGAGGAGGTTGTTTACGCTATCGACTGCTTACACTGCGTATTAAAGCAGAATTTCTAATTTAACGGTAATTTTTATGTACGACAATAAGTTTTGTCCATGAGATACAGCCTCAGTTTCTTACTTGCTGAAATATTCATGGATCATTTAGAAGAGTTTCTCTTCAGTATAAGTAGCGTCCACGTTGAACCTATAAAGTGCTAGGTAAGATACTTTGACGATGTTTTTTGCTTGTAGCTGCCGATGTTAGTACTGTGAAGGGTATATCAGTCGTAATAAATACCCTTCATCCGAATATGATCTTCACTTCAGATTTGATGCTAGATATACAATTAAATTTGCTCTCTTTAACTGTAATTAAAGACTACAGTAATAATTTTAGCAATTTGTGAAGATGCCAAAATCATCTTAAGATCTTAAGCCTTGGTAGGATTATACACAACAGGGTGGAGATGAACGAAGACCTAGTTGACCCCAAAACCAAAAATGGGCTGTATCTCCTATTCTGTGAGTGTAAAGCGGAATATATTAGACAAACACACGATATATGAAACACATTCGCTGCATTAAAGACGCCACCGATGACTCTAACCTCGCCAGTTATGTTGTGTCCTGCAGTCATGAATCAAATCCAAATAACCCTATCATCCTTCACAGTTAAAAATTCCTCTTCCTGCAGTTTTAATTGATTGCTTTTTTAAATCGCTAATTATTGTATTTTATTTTTGCTTGAAAATGACGTAGTGTGGTTGAAACCGGCCGCGACATTATACGAATTAAAACTTTTGTGATACGACAATATTTTTTATTTTCTGAATTATTTAAGAGGGTATTTGCTTAAAATATGATTAGCCATATTAAAATGAAATTTGGGATTACCATTTTGTGCTACTGTATATTATAATATACTAGGTACCCCTTTTAAATAACTTTTGTGCCGTATTATTTAGATTTGTATTGGTATATATAAATATAAGTTAGAAAATAATTAAATTTATCAAATTTATATACACGAAATCAAATTTACTTATTAAATCAACATCTTTAATGAATTTTATTAAATTATTTATTAATGCAAAGTTAAAAATTAAGTAGTGGATATAAATATTGATCAAGCGTAAAATTTAACGAAAAGTAAAAAAATACTACATTTTTCAATTTATAAAGTAGCGTTGAATAGCAACACCAGTTTTTATTGAGATATGTTTTGTAAAAAAAGTAATACTTTGAAAATAAGTTTACATGGCAAATCATATGATGCGATGTGCGATGTGCGAATGCTCCCTTAAGTCTAAAGAGATTATAAAAATAACTGAACATTAATTATTTTGCACTTATTCTCGTCACTATACTCACGCTAAAACCTTTTTTCAAGAAATTTACCGTCCATTTATTACAATGTATTGATTGTGTAAATAGTTGTGGAATTTTAAGAAAGGTGTTTTTACATACAAATGAAAAATGTGTTCACATAAGATATATATTTAACATTTAGATTTAGAAGTTGTACCATAGAAAAAAGACCTTTACCTTAAACATCCGGTGTTAAACGTATTCCATTATTACAATAATAAAAAATATTTCAGACTAAATGCTGATCGCAATTATCTTTAATTCTTATAACTTTTGTTTCAGCGCACAATGAAACTCGCTGAACGTTTCAAAATATGGCATTGTGTTGTGGA
Organism: Sperchopsis tessellata; assembly: GCA_033557685.1. Taxonomy (NCBI): domain Eukaryota; kingdom Metazoa; phylum Arthropoda; class Insecta; order Coleoptera; family Hydrophilidae; genus Sperchopsis; species Sperchopsis tessellata. Next base: position 20,744 of record JAWQRN010000595.1, read on the forward strand.
TGAAGCTGTCAAGAACCATTTTTTTAAATTTTGTTCAAGAAATAAATCAATTACATATGTAAAGAGGTCGAATTCTTGCGCCAAATAAAGAGATATAGAAACTAGGTATAAATGTGTGAATGGATCTATCTACCATGCTGGAAACAATAAAGTGAAAATGAGTAAACTTTTATTTATAGATGATGTAGCATCGTCTTAGAAGATGCAATATTTGCTTAACTTACATACTTACAGCAACTTACTAAGATAAAAAGAATATATTTTCTGAAGATGAAAATTTATTCTATCACGAATTCAGTTCATAAATACTAATAATAATTGTTGGAAATATGTTTTGTGAAACAAATTTGAAGTTTGTCGGCAATAATATTTTATTGCACCCTTGTTTGATGTTGTACCATCACTGTTCGTCTCTTTTACCAGAGTCCGTATATACTTCTTTTGAGAAGTAGTACTCTCAATATCTTGTACAAGCAACGTCTGTATTTACTTAGTCTAATAAAGTTAATTTCTTAAACAAGTCTTCCTCTTTTATAATCTCAGCATGTTATGAGCCCAGTATGCGATGTTTCTAAACTTAGTTTAGTTAATAGTTGGTGCGTTTATATAAGAATTTTGTCATGTTTGTTTGGTTTCGCTATGTAATCACGAGTTGTATCAGGCACGACTTACAGAAAACCTTGTTGATCAAAATGGAAATTAACACAATGGTGATCGAATAATTTAGAGACGCGAACAATTGAAATCAATGGCAATGTATTATTACACCGTTAATAGATATTGAAGGTGTGATCTATGTTTATGACGGTACTGTCGTTAAGTCAGAGAATATAAGTGCAGAGTATGCACAGTGGAGAAGGGATTAATTGTAACAAGTCTAGAATCTCAGCCAATGCAACTTATTATGACGCATACGACGGAAAAATCTATGTGGATCAAGTTACGTAGTGAGCATCAACTCAAATAAAAGCTTATCATTTGTACAACGACAGTCTTATAAATTTGAGTGGGATCCATCAGGTAGAGTTGCCCAAGATATGACTCGTCTTGAAGTATTAACGAGTAAAATGAAGAAGCTTGTTGCTTCAAAGTTACCAGCCAAGTACAGTCATTTTCACAGTCCGTAGGATTCTACAGATTCTGCAAGAAAAAGTCTGTTTAAGAAACCACGACGTTGTTTTCAGAGGCTATCGTGCAAAACAAGTCAAGAAATTTCTCAAACCGAACTGTTTTGCGTGGCAAACGCAGACATATGAAGGAATAATATTATGGATGCAGGGACATATGTAATAAAAATCTTGCGTTTATTGGCGGTAATGGTTTAACGTGTGGTGATGATGAGTAGGGCATTGATTCGGGTGCGTCGGATCATATGTGTATCAGTGCTATACTACGTTTTCAAGTTGGGAAACACCGAGAAAGATTTTCATCGGTAGTGGAGAAGAATTGGATGGTCTTGGAATAGGCAACATAAAATGTGAAAAGTATGTTAGTGGAAAATGGTTATCAAACATAATGTACAATGTGCTGCATGTGCCAAACACATGTTTTCTGTAGCAGAGCAAAAAGGGGTAAAATTATCCATAAATCAAAATGGACAACAAGGTGGTATTCGTGTTGGACATGAAATTTTCGCGAGTTGTGCTCAATGTGGAAAACTGTATGTCTGTTGCCAGTAAAATAGGAGCGCTATAAATATGGTATAGACGACTAGCACATCTAAATAAAAAAACATGTTGAACAATTTTTGGAGACGTGCAATTTGATGGAGAGAATCACCTACATGTACATAAGCACGAATAGCATACAGAAATGTTTTGTAATGATGTACGCTTATACCAAGTATTTATAACTTGAAATAACTCGAAACGAAAATGGTACAATCTTCGTACATCAGAACAGGTATGCGAGAAAAGTGCTTGAGTAGTGTAATATGCTCTATACGAAACCCGTGACTTCATCATTCGAGACCGGACGGAGAGTAGAGCTATCATCCGAAGTCTATGATAATGTTCCATTTCGCGAGCCTGTTGGAAATTAGATTTATCTGCATATCTACAATTTACACGAAATAGCTACTTTCGCATAAACATAAGAATTATCTGCTTCCTTTTGAAATTGGATTGTATCAAACTCGAGCAAAGGGTCCAAGTCAATATTTTAAATACAGAAATCAGATATGCGAAAAATTTGGGGACAAGCCGAAATTGCAGTGAACAACGTGTTTCTGTCGTTAAGACGTCATCAGTACTTCTCTGTTAGTAATTAGCTGAATCCACGTACAAATACATATTTGATTTCTTGTATAAATGCTTTAAGATCGGCTTGTTCCCAATATTTTCGATGCTAATTTGACTTCTGTTTTCATTATATTTACATGGACGCTTTGCTCGAGATTTGATAGAATTAAATTTAAAATAATACATTCATGTGCAGCCAAGGAATAAATTAATTCTTATGGATATGCGAAAATAGCTATTTCGTCTACATTTATATAAAGATTAACAAAATGATTACTCAATTTCATCACTGAAACATTACAAAACCTCTCATACCATGCTTACTCACAATGTTAAAGCATATATACAAAAAATAAAATTTGTATTCGTACGTGGGCTACAGCTAATTACTAACAGAGCAGTGCTGATGACGTCAAACAGAAACACGGTGTCAACGGCAATTTCAGCTTGTTCCGTTTTTCGATGCATATTTGATTTCTGTATTTAATATATTGCTCGAGATTTGATTTAATCAAACACATTCATGTGCGGCCATTGAAGCAAATAATTCTTCCGTGAATACTTTTCTTAGCTAAAACACCACTTTTATTATATTCCAAGTTTTTTGGTTGACTTTGAACTATTAATATTTAATGTATTTACTTGCGCAGTGCACCGATAAATATTAAAACGTGAGATCGATGTATAAATTACTTCCCCTTAAAATAAGAAAAGTTCATGCGAAAGCATTGCAAACATAAAGTTTGAAACTAACGTAAATTCAAACATGTATTCTTATCTTGTCGCTTTTTTCGAGTGTCTTTAAACTATAAGAAGCCTCTAAAACCTTTAAATGCAGTATTGAACGGGACATTTTTCAAAGATAGTAAAAAGGTATCATTATGTGGTATCATCTTGAAAACATTTGTAATTTTGTTGGCGTTTGTACTTAAACTCCTGCAACGGCATGACAAACGAGAACTGGATTCCTTGTAATAAATATCACCGGTATTCCTCGTGACAATTTTGCAACGTCCTAAAGTCCTACTACATAACGCACCGCCCACAAAGAAGATGAAATATCTCTATCTGATCTATTTTGCATAATTACTTTATAAAGCGATTTAACAAGATGACAAAATATTCAAATGGTTTAATAAAGTTACATAAACTAGTTTATTTTACTTCAGTTGTCAATATCAAATTACGTATGTTTGTGTATTTATAATATCAAATAACCTAAACGTCAGAATATTGTAAACTTAGTTCATGGATATTTTTTTATTTTTACACTAAAAGTAATAATTTTATTCGGTCAAAGAAAATATATGCAGAAAACAAATAAAATATGTCGAAATTTGTGTCAGGAAATTGAATGAAAAATATATAATTCTTGATCATTCGGGCGATATATTACAAGAACCGAATACAAATAGCCTTCCGAAATTACACAAAACATCTACTCCCGTGTGACAACTAGTATCTAATAAATCTGTACCTACCCAAAATATCTCGAAATATTAAGTCTAATGCCAGCGAGAATTGCTAAATCTACTTAACATGTATAACCAAAAGTTTACAATCAAAATATACCACCTCAATTACTAAAACAATCGGCTTTAATTTCACAAAACTATATCAGTTAATAGACAAATAAAATATTTATCCTTAAATCTTGTTAAAATAAATTTCCAATTCAAAAAAATTCTGCACTGAAATTTCCATTAGAAACATTAACATTATACTCAAAAAGTCGTTTGAATAATTAAATTCACTAATTGATTCTATCAAAGTTATAATGAATAGCCCAAAACATTCCAGAAATTTTCACCTCATACGCATTCAACAAACACCATACATAATAAAATGTAAATGATACATAGAAATCCCCACCGACTCAAATATCATAATAAAAGAATAAATCGAAATATGAAGTTACAAATCCCCTAAAATTCTAAACATCCAGAACTACATCAAAATACTGCCATGTTAAAACAATTACTTAATTAAACACATGCCACGTGGCCCTATTCAAGCGCCCAACACAATTAAACATCTCATTCCACACCACACGCAAACACATATCATCAGAAAGTGTGGTGATACAACCATATGCAGCACCATCAAGATAACGTGAAGAAGAGATGCGTCTCCGAAACGATCGTTACTACGTTAGTGCCCAGTATAAATGCCCAAAAGTGCTAACAAATGTATAACTATAGAAAACCCAAAATATAAAAAAATAATTCCTCGGTTTTGTTGTTGAATAATGTAGATAACTATTTCACTCTTATCCTGTGATACACTAGAGTACAAAACTGTTCGTAAAAAAATTAAACAATTTGTTCTGCAAAATTGGTATAAAAAACTCTAAAATTAGCATCTTGTTCAACCAACAAAATAGAAAACAGACGTGAATGTAAAATAAGTTTGATTCTAGATAGTATGAAAATTACACAGTAAAAATTGTAAATTTCAAAGGAACATTTAGACCGTTATTTTAAAAGTTTGAATATTAATGATAACCACACCAATTGTACACTCACCACGAACCAATTAGTATGATACTTGCATTATAAGATCAATTTTTGTCAATGTGCTCGAGTAAGCTGTCCAATGTAGTATTTAATTGTTAAGTCCTGATACACACACTATGGAAACATCTACATACTGAGTTCCACAACTATATACTGCAAGCCTACTGAGGAATCCAGAAGCATTGGTTTGGCTAAAACCTCATGCATGAAAATAAAAAAGGTCTTTGTTTCTATAACTTAAATCATTTTAAGTAGTACCATCATTTAGTTATATTTGTATTACCTGTAATATAATAACTAAATTTGAATTGGTTTTTGAAAATATATTACATTTAACAGCTAAAACTAATTGTTTCCACTTGCCTATCCAGGAATATGTTTAAAAATTGATTATTTCCTCAAAACTTTTTCAATTGTTTTCTATATTAACGGATTAACACAAAAAGTTAGCAGCTTACTCGTTTTGATTTATAATTTTCTACAAAATTTTCTCTGATAATTCAACTTTTCTCAAGATAATATCACAGCACAATCTATTTATTTATATTATGAGTTAGTCTAAACCTATATATAATAATTTACTGTGCAAATATTGTTACTAAGTAATATGTTTAAAATTAAAACCCATTTATATATTGCAATTGATAAACAGTATTTTATTTTAATCTTTGTTTTTCTGTTCAGTAGAATAAATCTAAAATCCTACCCAATTAATAAAATAAGCTATATACCTACTACTTGAATCTAGGTCAATTAAACCGAATTGTTTATAGATATCCCTATTTATATGAATGTTGTTTCCGTGTGGAAACCATGTAGAGGCTCTGATAAGTGCCGACGTTACGTCAACTGTTGCAAGGGACATATTTAAGGCGAGTGAGGTTACTTGAATGAATGAATTCGAAGGAAGGAAGTTATCGAGTGCAGAAAGAGAGAAACGGGTGAATGTGATCCTCTAAGCTATGAGACGTTGAACACAAGCTTCTGCAAGATAACACATATAAAAGTCTAACATCTAACTCTACATCGAAAATAGTGAAATTGGTTGACAATGTCATCAAAGGATCTATCCTTGATCCACATGTGCAGAAGAAGACCATTATCCACGACATTTGATGCCTCTTCGGCTTATTGTCAGTGCAATAGGGACTCCCTCATATAAATTGGCTGTATCTCTCACCCCGTTACTGAAACAATTCGTAGGACGATCCGAATACTACATAAGAAACTCTTCCTATTTTCTAGAACAAGTTTCTAATATATACTCGGTCCCACAGACTTAATGGTCAGCTTAGATGTCGAGTCTCTTTTCACCAGTATACCCGAGGATGGTGCAATTATCATCATCAGCGACCTATTGAGAGGGGAAGGTTTATCTCAAGATATTGCAGTACTTATGTAGGTTTGTCTGGCGTCCACTTATTTCCAATTTAGAGACCATTTCTACGAATAACTATCGGGAGCTATGGGTTCCTTGTGGTCCACTGCTGTTGCCAGTACATTTGTGGAGACATTTGAGCAATTTACATCATCGTCCTCTGATATACAGCCCAATTATTAGTTCAGTTACGTTTATGATACGTGTATTATATGGTCATTGGGATGAAAGCCGCTAAATGCCTTCTTAAATCACATCTGATATAAAGCCTAAATGTTGGTTCCAATACGTGGATGATACTTTTGTCATATCACATAAACTCCCAACACCCCAATATTCATTTTACGATGGAAATTAAGTCATCAGGCTTCCTTTCTTAGATGTATTGTTGAAACGTAGTTTAAATGGTACACTTTTTCATTCTGTTAATCGTAAGCCAATCCTTACGAATTGCCTGAATTGTCATATCATCACTCTTGTCAGAAAATATCTGTGATTAATTCTCTCGTACAGCGAACTTTCAACCTGTGAGACACAGCTCTGCTTTTCCAGGAGCTGCGTACAGTCTCCTATGCGCTTTTATTCAATAGCGTATCTACCATTTGTCAAGGATTCTAAAAAATTGCCCACATATTAAGAAAATTAGATATCAAAAGAGTATTCTCTCTAATCCAAAAGCTTTCCCAAGTTCTCTCTTCTTCGAAAGATGTTATCCCGATGCAAAAAGAAGGGGTTCAGCAAGTCCCTCGTTCCTGTGGTAAAGTCTAATCGTAGAAACCAAGCGTACGATTGCTATTCCAGCAAAGGAGAATGAACGCTGTACTCCTCTTGGTTATATTAATCAATCAGCCGTTGTTGAACATCGTCATGAAACAGGTCCAGTCTTTATGTTCCAACATGCTAAGGTATTGGCTCGAAAGCGCTCTTATTTTTAAAGAAAATTCACAGAAGTCATTGAGGTGTATAATCACCCCAAAAATATTTATAAGGACGATGGTTTTCGACTTCCAATCTCTTGGAGGATCACCCTCCCTCTTTTCTATCCTCCTGCAGTCGACACGATTTCCAACCGGAAACAACATTCATATATATTAAAATTATTTATTTAGGTCATTATATTAATTCAGAAAACC
>JAWQRN010000596.1:0-28000 GCA_033557685.1 Sperchopsis tessellata
TACTTTACACTTAATGCAGGTCTAAGTCTGGTTTGTGACAATACACATAGTTTCATAACCATTATATGTTTTATTTCCATAAAACCAAGTTTCTAAAAATCGAAGTAGTAAAAAAACCTGACCTGATTGAGCAAAATGGGATATATTTTTTAGTTCAGCATGCACTAAATATAAAATAAAAGCTATAAAAATCCTTACCTCAGAAAAAAAAAATTAAACCGCAGACCAGTGTTATTTGCAGTATTCCTGTTTTTACATACAACTACCGCGGAATCTTTTTATTAGATATAAAAATCTGGTATTTTCCAGAAATGTTCTCGTGAATGTTGGTTTCTAGAAATTTGCTAGAAGCTTCCAGAAAATATTAGATGTGTCGAATTATACATAAATAGAGAATTTGTTTACTATATTTAAGTTAGTTCCAAAAAGAGATCACACCCTGCAAAATCTGAACTTTAGATAATGCTGGCAGTAAGCATGTTTTCAAAAAGATTGTGCAGAGTAGAGATTTTGTAAGTGATGCATCTGTAGCGAATGGTCTATTGTGATAATTATGAAATGTTTAGACATATGTTATATTATAAACTGTCCATGTATAGTGTATTTTTCTTAATAAACACCCCTGTGGTGTAAATTGATACACTATAAGTTTGAATGAGGCAAAGCCAACAAGTTCATAGCAATGTACATACAATGATAAACGGCATAACTGAAGCGTTTACTGTAGGTTGTTCTTTGACGTATGCACTAAAAATTAGATCATATTCTGAGTACAGTGTACCTCAAAGTTGTCTAATCAGTTTTTAAATGTGTTACTGCTGTCATGGTTTAGTTTTTTGGAATGATCACTGCAAGTCGCAGTTCACAGTAATAAATCCAACTCAATTTTTACTTGTTTTAATTTGGTTCCCTCTATTTCTTCATGTTTTTAAAGTTGGTATATTAGGGCTCAGTCTTTTTTCATATGTTTTATTTCCACCGGTTTGACAATGTATAGACTTCAAATTATCTAGTCGGGTGTAATTTTCGGACCACATCTATTAATTTGTTAGAAAATGCCTTTTATACCATATAGATGGAAGTGTTACTCCTTTTTGTTATATGTGATACCCATTGTAAGATTTCAACTGAACATCAGTTATGACGTAATACATAATTATACAAGTTTTCCCCAAGTGCATTTCATTTCATTCATCTTTAACTGCTAAGTATTGGCCCATCTTTCTGCTGTTTGAAGGTCTTCTTGGATGTTTTGTGATTGTTTGTGAGTCACGGAGCTTGGTATTGTTGACAAAGCATTTTCTGATGGTTTTAAATGAAGAGCAGGAGTATAAGAACCGAGCCCTGAGGTACCCCACTATCTGCTCTAACCTGGTATGTTCGATTACTCAAAAACTTTTCCATACACTTCAAAAGTTTGCCATCAACAAGTGTTACAAGTTATAATTCAGTCTTTGCGGTGGTATCTTCTCAAAAGTTAATCTACGTGGATTACATCTACTGGATTACCCCCATATACATATTTGTAGTTGTTTATCTTTGAGGTAGGAAACCATGTTGTGTTGATGGCAATGTGTTGCTTTATAACAGAAAAGTAGTTAATTCTGTGACAATAATTTTTTCTATGCATTTACTAAGATGCTTATTTTCTTATTACATGTAACATCTTTTTTTTGTTATTTCACGTCAGCCTATATTCGTAGCTACAATCAAACACCGGTGCCAGGGCCACTACAACTGGAATTCTTTCCTTATACAGTGTTCCAACTGGAATTGGGCTCTTTAAAGAAGCACGTTGTCTCTATTTACCTACAATACAAGAGACCCACAGTTTTTGTATCCCTGACCCCTTGTTTGCTAGTATTTTTAATATCTTAGTATTGCAATAGTACAAATTGCAAATTGAGGATAATGAAACTTTTACTTTTTTTTAAAGTTTGGTCATTTTATAATTTCAGTAATGCAAGTAAAAGAAGTAAAGCATCAACAAGTAAAAATCCCAAAAATGTAAGAAGTCCAAGCAGGTAATGTTATAAATTTCTAGTTTCTTCATAATGCAGTCTAAAAGTATATCAAATTTCTTATAATTTATAAATTCCCATTACGTTTACTGTTTAGGAAGTACATAGAGACCTTGAATCTCGTGCACGAACTTTAATAGAATATTCAGGATCAAAAACCATGAATATTGATTATGAAAACGTGGTCTAAAAATAGTTTGTTTCTGATGTATATCAGACTGTATAGTCCTGGAAAGAGGTTGAAAAAAGTTTATGTAAATATCTCAAAATGGTTCAACCTGACTGAAAGAACAGTACATTTTAATAGCTATAAAAACGTCTTGTTTAAAACTTGTAAAATATGTGTAAAAATATCTGCATTTTTCATTTAAAAATACAAACAAAACGATGATTTTTTTTCCTCAAATGACCAGTTTTTTGAGAAAAATTGTAAAAAGTTATTGAAGGTGGCTTAAATCAAATGTAGTTACTACAAAACATGAATTGATACAAACAATACATAGTTTCTTAAGCTTCATGTCCACTTGCACGCAAATTGTGATACTTCTAAAGAAATTGCTTAATCGCCTGTTTACACGTCCATCAAATTTTACGCAAATTTACTCTAGCAAACTAGTCTAGCAAGTGGTTCTAGTATGTGTTGTTGCTTCAAACGTGAACTCAGGATTTATTTTATATTCACAAAATGTCAGTTCAGAAAACTATTGCTGCTGCGGTTGTGGTATCTAGTTTCGCAAAGAAACTACAAGAAATAGATGAAAAATATAAGAAAAATATTGGTAAGAAAGTGAATTCAATGCAAATGTACTCTAGGTAGTCATGAAATACTATTTCGTGAAATGAGAATGGAAGATTCTCAACAATTAAAAAATGTTTTTCAAATCTCTGCAGAAGATTTCGATTATTTACTGAATAAAATATACAGAAATAGGATACGAAAATGCGATCAGTTAATCAGTCTATTAATTATAAAAAAGAATATTGTTATTGCTTCAGGAAACTCCTACCATTCTATGATATAAAATTGGAATAGAAATCCTAGAAGTTGAATGTTCCCCTGATCATCTGAATTTGATATTTCCAAAACACCTTTCTGTATCATTAATTTTAATCTTCTGAGTCTATTGGAATGTAGCCCTCGTAATGTTTATGCAACTTGATTGCCTAACATTTCCGATCCATGACTTTCATCGCCTTAGCAAGTATGACATCATCTTAAACGAATTTGTAACTCTGTTTTGGTGTTCTTCGCCTGATGGAAACTGTTGTGATGCTGCTTCTGAAATATCTTCGTTTTGTGACTGAAAACAAAGCATACTAATTTAAGTATTTTTTAGATGCTGAATAAGCAAGAATTGCAAAATATTTTGAAAATATCTGATATTTCTCACATTGTGTGGGAGCCTTAGATGGAAAACACATTACCATGCAAGCTGCACTTTGTAGTGGAAGCTACTATTTTAATTATAAAAGGCACACAGTGTAGTTTTAATGGAGTGATTCAACGTACAATTTTATCTATGTAGATATTGGCTGTAACATCTGAGTGTCTATCAATTCGAAAACAAAATAATATGAAACCACTATGATGAAGACAAAGATTATCACCATATGTTATTGTAGAGGTTGATGCATTTGCTATGATATCATATTTGCTTCCTCCATTCAGAAATCACGAATTTAATTATCAATTGTCTCAAGCAAGGAAATGAATTTGGAATACTTGCTAATCTCTATCAAGTTTTAAGAAAACCTATACTACTTGGTCTTAGTTATAAAAGTTGTTGGAACAATATGTGCACTAGATAATTTTTTAACAACAAGAAAAGTGTCCAGATTGAATTATGCACCACTTGAGATGTTCAATGTTGAAAATAAAAGTATTTTCTTTAGTCTAAACATGTTTTTCTTCTATGATGATTAAAGCATACACTTGCAGAATAAGTTTCGGAACTGTCCCGATAGTATATCCTGCAACTCTGTCTTTGCTAGTAGCACAAGTATATTTTCACGTCCAAACAAGCTAAGAGAACTTGCATAGAGAGCAAGTACTTACAACAATCTTACTCTAGCTGTTATCTACATAGTGAGTAATTGCTCTCAGAGAATATCTCTTGCAACTATAACTTGCATACAAACACGAGGCTTTAGGAAATATCGCTTTAGTGAACAGTCACCTCTTACATGTATTCTCATAAACGGTTCTGGAAAAAAAGGGATCTTTTTTCATTTTTAAATGAAGAATATTTATGATTCGTAAAACTAAAAATCACCAGTCCACCATATGTATGTTTAGCCCCTACTTAAAGTACAGATTCCAAAACTTATGTCTATACTTAATAACATGTACAAAATTTCAGCCACTAAACCTTTTTTGCATATTTGTAAAAACGCCTTCCTCTTTGCAGGACTGTATCACTGAAACCAGCCCTTTTTTGGCCCATAGTGTCATATCAATCTTAATGGATTTTTGTCTTGAACATTACATTAAAGTTAGCGCACATTATTCAGGGACACCTGTACATATAATTGTTTATACTGAATAGAAAAAACTTTTAACAAATATATACATGCTTAAATTTTCTAAGACTAATAAAATTGTTTAATAATTGACCTGTTGCATAAAATTGTGCATCTTTATTGTTATGATGAATAATACATACATAAACCAGTTGCATTCATTGTATGTTTGTTAAATTTTAACTTATAACAGCTCAATTTAAATGTAAATTTGGTATATAGGAATAATAAAATTTATAATTTTACATGATTAATATTTGTTTGCGGCAGAAGAAGTCCAAGATCAGCGCCAACATTAAGGAGACCTAAAATACATCCTACTCAATACAGACCAAATTCTGCATCACCTAGATCCTCTTCGCAATCTAGCCAATTATCTGAAGTAAGCAGAAGTAGCAGAATTTCCCAATTTTCCAGAAGATCAAATGATAGCAAACTTTCAAAAAACAGCGGTTCTCACCATCCTACCTTGTTTATCCAAAGTTATTTGTCAGTAAAAAGGCAGTTAACACCAGCATCTACTCCTCCTTTTGTTCCACTGACTAAACCAGCTCCAACCAATAAATTGCCTAAAAACCATGGTCCAATTCTAAAGGCCCCCAAGACATATGCTCACCCCGTTAACAATAAACTGATAAATGACAGCAGCAAAAGTACAAACAATAACAATCAAAATAAACATACAAATAGTAAGCCCATAACAAATAAACTGGCAAATGACATTAGCAAAAGTACAAATATTCAAAATAAAACTGGATCTAATGGTAACCGAAGTAAAAGTCCAACTGGTAGTATTCATAGTAAGACCTCAAATAATAAGCCGGGAAGTCCAAAAGCACCTTCACCAGTGATTAATGTTCCCATAGTTAATAAACCACCAATAATTGTAACCCCAAGTCCCCCACCACCATCTAATAACCAACTTAAAACTTCTAGTCCACCAGACATCAGATCAGCTAGCCCCACTAAAACCCAAATTACACCTGCAAAGATGGATGTAGTTCTAAATTTTACACCAAACAAGTACATGACCGAAATAGATATTCTCAATATGCTAAAAAAGAATGTTGAAAGAGCAATTAAAGAAAGAAAAACATTCACAGTGTGTGGCAATTACTACTCAATTCGTAAAGCTTTATTGGCAAGAGGCTGGATAGAAAAAATTCGATTATCCTACCATTTAGCAGATCGTCAAAACTTACGAACTCTAGAAGCAAAGTCAATTAATGAATTATTACCACTAGCAAACAACCGACAAAATGGACAAAACGTTCGAAATATGATCATGTCTAAGCTATTCGGTAAACATCAAGTTGACTTTTACTGGGACCAAAGTCATGATGCATTCAAAGTAAATCCAGATAATATTAAGCCCACTTTGATAAATACCATAAAGAGAGGGATGCTGAGTTATGCATCCAAGCAAGGTTTATGTGAAGCTATGAAAAGAGCTCACTGGTACCAAAAACCTGGTGTTTCCTATATAAGGCATCCTCGTTCTTATAGCCTTACAAATACTGGAGATCCTGACCAGTTCATTACAGATTTTAAAATGACTGCAGCAATGTCTTTGCTTAAATGGGTTATCATAACTAGTGACTCTCATATCCCAAAATTAATATCTCCATCAGGGAAAGTGCCTATTTCAATATTCCATTTTGCTGTAAATGAATGTACAAAGTTCATAAAAAAATGCAAACATGAGGATATTGATAATCTTATTGAAGATGCTATGGATTATCAGTGGAATGAGTTTTTGGAAAATTACTACAAGATTGTTCATATAGGAAGTCATTTTAATACTAGCCATTTAGAAAATGAAGAAACATTAGTACATAAATCCAAACTTATGTTGAAGAAACTTACCAAATACTGGCCCCACATATACATGGATGGCATAATGAACATTTGGATCTTAAAACCAGTAAATGGCAGTCGGGGCATTGGAATACATATATGTCGCACGTTACAATATGTTCTCAAGGTTATTACTGAAAATAAGAATTGCAGATATGTCATTCAAAAGTATATTGGTGAGTAGATAAATGTATTTATATTACAACATAATAAATAACTGTATTTTTAAAATTAACCATAACAAATACTTTCTCAAATGTATACTTTTTCCATTTGAAAAAGCATTGACATGAACGTTTCGCCATCATTCACCTTCATCCTAATTTAGTATTTATCCAGAAAGTAATGTCTAAAACGGGTTATAGTCAGCATATTTAGAGAACTTACATGTGTCATAACAACAATACGCGAACATTAGATGTCAATAGCATAACTGAGATTTTTGTTACAGATAAAATATGAAATATTAAAAAAAATTAAATTATTTTATTAAATTGTTGCCGAATCACTTGATACGTTTTTTCCGACAGTAACACCAGCTGATTCTCTGGTAACACAAAGAACAACATAACTTGTTAATATGCTTTAGTTTTACAGCTGTTTTTAGTTAAATTCCAGTAAATATTTAGATGTTAATTTTAATAAATAAATTCTGTATTATTATTAAATGTAATAGACTTCCACGGTTATTATCTGTATCAATGTTGTTTCTGGGTGGAAACCATGTTGAGGCTCTTACAAGTGCCGATGTTTCGTCCAATGTCCCTTGCAACAATGGACGAAATGTTAGCACTTGTCAGAGCCTCTACACGGTTTCCACCCGGAAACAACATTCATGTATTATTATTATTTACAAGAACAGTAAATATATTGTTGGATACCTTAGATTATTTTGACAATTATATCCAACATATGGGATTATATTTGTTCTTCTGACACCACGACGCCAGGGTTTAAGCTCACTCACCTGGGAATTTTGCCGCATTCAGTGTTCCAACTGGAATTGGGTTCTGTTACTTGCCAGTGGTCAATATTTTACCTACAATACACGGGATCCACTCTGGGACTCGAACCCGAGACCCCACGCTTAGTAGCCTAGCACTTAGCCACTGAGCTACGAGACGGCTCTGGATAGTTATAGTACACTATAACAATAATTAATAACACTAATTGTACACTGATAAGAACAACAATACAATACTAACACGCGTAATAATATTAATAAAACTATAACATAATTCAGACTTGAATTGACGACGACTGGCTTAGCCAACTGGGAAGCTTCTAACAGTCTTCCGAACTGCTGAGTCAGATTTCATAATTTGGTGCAATAATTTCATCATTTCCTACAATGAATCTTCCAGAATGTTCTATAGGTCAAATGAAAGTTATCTTATTTACTCTTTTTTATGAAAGACTCATTGCAAAAATATATTCTAAACTGCAAATACATACTTATTTTATTTTTTAATGAAAGTGATGTCCTTTTTTTAATTAAATAGGCTATCAATATATTGTTATTATCTATTGCATGAATCATCTAATAAATATTTTATTTTTTTTCTTGTTTTTTAATTTAAATATAAAAAATTGATTTATATTTGATGCAATCTTCATTTGTATGAATTTCTCATCAAATATGTTTTATACTTGTTCTTCTTGTCATTGCTGTTTGCTATATCCTACTGAGTAGGGTACTTAAATTCATTGCTTACCTACCGTGCTATCACTTTGTAGTAGGAAGAATTATCTATAACTAAAATGGTTCGTGGAGACAGATTTGGTGGTAGCTGGGTCTCAACCCATTTGGAAAATTCGCCCAATTCATTACGTTATGATTATCTAAAATTTAAAAATCATAAATTATTGACCTTATTTATGATCTCTTTTTCTCCTTCAGGAACACTACTTTTCAGCTAATGCGAGGGCGTTTTTTATGTGGTGAGGAATATAAGACACCTTGACCAATCTCTTTTTCACGTTGCTGTCAACAGTTCTGTAAGAAAACTTCAAAATGTGTGTTGCAACAAGCAACTGCTCTTTAAAATTGGCTAGTGGAATCAAGGGTTCTCCATTCTTGGGTTCTTGCTTCATAAATTCCAACACAATGGCAATTATTTCCCTACCTTGTCTGTATAACACCTTTCCTTTAATGCCAATCACTGCCATTATAAGGTGTAACAAATCTAAATAAAATATAGTCTGTAATACATTATACATTAATATTCAAATCTCAAACTTATCAGAAGCACAGTTACATTTAAAACTCGCAAAATAGTTGCACATGCAAAAATGTACATACGGAGTGTAGTTCTGAAAAGGACTGTTGTTCTTTTAGTTTTGTTTAAACCAAGGAGCGTAAGAAAATTTTAAACAAATATGGTAAACATAAACTGAAGAACACATGGGTAAAACGGCTGATACACGACGCCAATGATCAAACAACATGCCTTACCTTAGCTGCAACTTGGACTTGATTGAGCGACTTTTAAAGTTCTGTGCATGATGACGTCTGTGTAGTTCACTAACTTTACAGTCTCTTCCATTATTATCCTTATTTGACTCTTATAATAATATTGTAAATTGTGTATCCAACTGTATTATGCTTATGTAAAATATATGACAATAAATAAATATACTATGTACTTACCAAGAAAAGAGGTGGAGATATTTTGGCTACATCTCGTATATAAGTTAGTAGGTACAAGAATGTGTAGGACAATCCCTCAATCTTCATGCATTCTCTTATAAGTCTAAGCATACTCTGAATGAGTTAATCTATGTCCTCTTAGGGTATTTCATTCCAAACTACCTGGACCTGGTGTCGTAGCTCTTCTAACATTTAAGAGAAATCCTGGTGAAAATTTTGGCTTATTATATCCCATACATGTTCAGTTGGGGATAGATCCCATGATCTAGGAAGGCAAGGCAGGGGGGTGTTTGGTTTTCTTTTAGGTAACTCTATTTGTGGCCTTGCCTTGCCTTCCTATTGAAAAATGGCATCGGGATGTTGTCGAATGTTTGATATAATTTTCCTGATATCAAATGATCAATAAGATGTCTATGCAATCCCCATATATTGCAGTCAAAAATACTCCCTGATGTAAAAGCAGTAGCATTTTGCCATGAGACTTTGGAGATTTTATAGATGGTCGATGATACTATAATTTTTTCTAAAACCTGCCTACTCCGATGTAGGCATTGTAAGGCAATTAGTGATTATTTTCCTCAAAAGTTTATTCATTTGTGATAGCTTACTCTGGTTGTTGATAATAATCCATTTATGTTGTAAGAAGATTAATGGTGACTTTCATCAAAAATGTATGCATTTGTGATCTATAGTTTTCTAGTTTCGCTTTGTATCCCTTTTTATGTATAAGTATCATGAGTGCAGTATTCCAATCTATGGGTAACTTTCCTTCATTTGTTAAAAAGTATTTTAAGATTCTGAAGTAGTTCTTTGTTTTAGTGGATAATTTTACACGTAGCTTTAGCTCGTCTTCCAGGAGGGACATAAAACTGTGGGTCCTGTGTATTGTAAGCACATGAAGACCACATGCACGTAAGAGAAACAAATTTCAGTTGGATCATTGGATGCAGCAAAATTCCTGGGTGTAGGATACTAATCCTCACCGTCGGTGATTGGCCATAGCAGCGGAAATAGGCCGACGTTAAATAAGCAAACAAACTCCTTGTGATTTTTTTGTTTATAATGCCGATAGTATCTTCTTCTATGTGATACTGATCTATATTTTGCCGTATATTGCTGTTATCATCTTCTTATTATGTTATTAAGTAATTTAGATTTATTTCATTTCAAGTTCATTTGTAGTTTGGCTTTGAGCATTCTATGATTACTAGTGAAAAAGCTATTTAGTACAGATACGTCTGTCAAAATACCTTTGTGGAATGAGAATATATAATCTATTTCATTTTTTGTTCTCTGTTAAGGCTAATCTACCTTCACTTCTGCTTTACTTTCTTTTAAAGAACGACATCATACCAAACAAGTGTTGTCAACTAACAATTGGCCTCTCTTGTTACTCTGTTCATATACATACGGATCCACTTTACCTTTGCCCTCTTCCTATTTATGGGTTTCCGCATATAAATCTCCTATGATGATGTTAAATTGACACAGATGTTTTTGTAATACTGAGCTGACATCCTCCTAAAATAGGCATATACTTGTATACAACTACTCAATAAGTAGTAAAATAATAAAAGTGGTAACATTTTGTTCATTTTTAAAACAGTAAAAAACATCATCAATCATAGATTTATTTAAATATTTTAAGTGTATCAGAAAATATAACCAAATTAAAAAAAATTCCGACAAAACTGCTTTTTAGCTATTATTCAGCCTATAAAAATCATGCTGATGACACGGTTATTTTGACTGAGCCGACAGCTGAACTGTCAAAGGTCCTACAAAAACTAGGAGTAGAGAGCAAAGATCGTGGATTGGATATCTACTACACAAAAACTAAAATCATGATTATCGACAGAGCTAATAACAACCAACAGCACCTGAAACAAATCGGTCAATGTCAGGTGGTAGATCACTACATATATCTTGGGGCTCTGATCTCTAACGAAGGTGGGATCTTCAAGAAATTAAGAGAGGATGCGAGATCGCCAGAGATAAACCTGCAGAAAACATGGAGAGACAGCAACATCACTCTAAACACTAAAAAGTAAATTATTAAAGCACTAATATTCCCTGTCACACTCTACGGCACAAGTCAGAAGAAAGCTGGACGCCTTTGAACTCTAGTGTTGGAGGAGAGTACTTAGAATCCCATGGACAGCAAGAAGAACGAATGTATCCATCCTAACCGAAATAAATGTATCACAACTCCCAAATCGTTTACTCATGAATACTAAGGTATTTCGGGCATATCCAAAGATGGCCCGGTGAAAATTTGGAGCGACTATAGTCCAGGGCGGAGTGGAAGGCTCTGAAATCTAGAGAAAGATCAGATTAAGGAGACCACTAACTCCAAAGTGTACGAAGCAACAACACAATCACGCAACAGAGAGAGATGGCGTGTGGTCATCAGGAGTATTACATCGAACCACTGACTCGATTCTATCAAAGCTATGATCACGACGCCTCTGCTAAGAGGCAATACGTCGAAGAAAAAATCAAAATGAAATAAACCTTCAACTTCAAATAAGCTGGTATATTATTTAGTAGAGAATCAAAAAAATTAGCAGAAAATTACACAAATTTGTTTGATTTTCTACTAATTTTCTGCTAATCTTATTTAGCAAATAATGAATGAAATTTGTTTGATTTTCTGCTAAATACAATATCATTATTTTATTAATCCTTTTTTTTAGTACGTAGCGAAAATTTATTGTATTTTGATGTTTGCAGTCAGAAATACAGTGACCCCTTGATTTTCTGGACCTCAATTGAATAGACTTTGGATTTAATTAACAAAATATCCGGTCCTTGTCATATGTGAAAATTAATACTTTGTTAATTTTAAAATGCTCTTAACCAAGATTTGCTTATAATTAAATTAAATTTCGCTTACTTCTTAAATGTTTTATATGCTTACAAAATTACTTATTTAAGCAACTACATTTATCTTAATCAAAATTACAACTTTTAACTAAAATTAACATTTATGTGTATTTATTAAATGAAAAATATGTTACCTATAAATAAACCATAAATTTATTTGAAAAGCGGAACACGTCGAGTTCAACTTAAAGAGAGATAATTTATTATACTTGAGTTAGATACTAGAGCAGGTATATGTCAACAGTTCATTATTCTGTATATAAACAAAAATAATATGAATTCAGTCATTAAAAGATATTTATCTGTTAAATATCTCATTTTTAAGGTAACATTTAACAATATTTTTATATAAAATATTGTTTAAAAATTAATATGGTAAAAGTTAAAACAAAATGAAAAATTATTGCATCGAAACACTTAAGTGATTTAAATACAAAAATATTGACAATATTTAATATTAATTACAAATAAATGTTTAAAATTTTATAGTTTCACACCAATATGTAACATAAATGTAAATAACTAACCACTACTTCTTTGGTCACTATGTTAACGAATAAGTACTTAAATAATACTGCTTCAAGCAACTTAGTCTGCAATAATTTGAGAAAGCAATCACATTATATACCATAGTAACAACGCATGTAGCCAGTTAAACAATGTACTGCATATTGAAGCTGTAACACTACATTAATAGTCCAATTATAGCTGAAACATAAAATATAACATAATTTCTAGGTGTAATAGTCAGACTTCAGTGATTGAAATATGTATACAGAAATAGACTGATGCCAAATAGATTTAACAAAGATTTAAAATGAAATAAAATATTGTAGTTAACTGCCAAATGAATAAAATACGTATCTATTTTTCAGAGAGACCTCTATTGATTTATAACACAAAATTTGATATAAGACAATGGTTTTTAATAAGCTCAACAATGCCATTAACAATATGGGTATACAAGTAAGTTTTGTTCTTGGAAAACCTGTATGAACTATACCTATAAATTTAATTTTTCTAGGCAATGTTACCTAAGATTTAGTTCGCAGACATATAATTTAAGAAAGTTACATGAATCAATTCATTTGACGAATAATTCTGTCCAATCGCGATACAAAAATTGTAATCGTGATCCAAGTCTACCAGAATACAATATGTGGGACTCTATAGAATTTCAGCAGTATCTTGAAAACATTGGTTACCCACATGTATGGAAGAATACCATTTTTGCTGGTATTCGACAGTGTATAGTGGCTGCTGTGCTGGTTAATCAAGAATATGTTTGTGCAAGAAGAAATAGTTTTGAGCTTTATGGAGCTGATTTTATGTTAACAGAAGACTTCAAGCCTTGGTTAATAGAAATAAACTCAAGACCAGCTTTATACCCTTCTACTCCTATTACTGCCAAAATGTGTCCACAAGTTTTAGAGGATGTCATAAAAGGTAAATAATTTTGAAATCTTATATCCCGTCAGAAACATCATAGTATAACCCATATGTAATTAAAATTAATAAATCTAGACCAATAATACTTTTCTTGTTCAAATTAAAATTGTTAAAAAAATTTTATCTAAATAATCCCATACATGCTCTGTGGGATTCAAATAGAGTGAGTGAGGTGCTGAAAACAGGTGTTTTGGAACATTATAAAGCCGTTTGTTTAGAGACTTGTTCATTATGGAAAATCAAGTTCCTACCAAGACCTAATTTTTCCAAACTAGGTAGTAAATTGGTTTTACGAATATCTAAATATACCCATCGATTCACGATTTAATCTATAAATATTAAATTTCCCACTCCAGATATGGCCATACAAGCCCAAACAAAACCTCCTCTATTAAATTTACTTCATCAGTAAACAACACCATTTTTCAAAATTCAAAATTTTTATTAATGTGGGTTTTAGCAAAATCAATATTAAATATTCTGTTCACTAATAATAGGTTTTCTTCGAGGCACTCTACCATTGTATCAACTTTTCTGCAAAACACACCTTACGGTTTCAGGATTAATATCCTTTTCGAACTCTTCTGCTACCATAGATGTTATTTTAGGGGCACTTGTTTTTGGATCGTTGCGAATATTTTGTTATACGAACCTTCTTTTATTTCACTTAACACTTTAAGGTGTCCTTTTCTGGATAATTTCACCAGTCAGTTTCTATTTTTCTACAATTGAATGTTCAGTTGAAACTGCAATTTAACTGTTTGAGCAATTTCCTGATAAGATTCATTATTTTTATGTATAAGTTTTTTATGGAATGAACAACTTACATAGAACAGAATATTTTATGGTTATAAGGAGGAATTAGACATTTTCAAATTTTCGATTTATGTTCATCTGTGCTTTTACAATTATAACAATTATTAGTAAAATTAACTCTTTTAAATTAACTTCATTTAGCAACAATAAATTAAGTCTTTATATTGGTTTAAATAAATTACATTGGTAGCACTAGTGGTTTCAATGACGATCATTCTTCAAGGATCAACAACTTCTGCGGCAGCCATCGCTCGAGTAAGTCGCATAGAACTTAGACACAATAAATAATTATTTCCAAAGGGTGTGCATTATTTCAAAGTGTAGACTTATGCATGTGGAGTCATAACACAATAATAATGCAAAAATGGTTATCCAAAGGATGACTTCAGGAAAATGTCTAACTCGCTGTCTGGAGGATAGTTTGTTAAATTAATGTTTCATTGTCCCTTAAATGGCCAGATAGCTGCTTTATAGATTAGAGGCTTACTTTGTTTGCGAATGAAGAATATAAGGAGTTCACAAGATTCCTACACCTCTCATCAAAGACATCGATTAATTTTTTTGAACCATAAACAAAACGCAATATATCATCAAAAATGATTTAATCGAGTGGTTCATCTTGGACTAATTAAAAAATACCCAGTTTTACCTAGCTATTACACAACACTTATACCAATGTAATATGAACTAACAATGGAAATGTCTTAAGGCCACTCGTGTTCAATGTTCAGGTTTATCACTAACAGCATTTTACTAATAAAAAAACAAGCATATCATTAAGTACCCTTCATCTGAAGATTCAGTTATAGATATGTAGTCACAGTATCACTATTTCATAAAATGTACAGATTAGAAATTATAAAAAATTTAAAATTTTATTATATTAGCTCTAAAGTTTTCTAGTTTAACTGTTATTAATTCAGTACAGAGTAACTATGAAAACATGGCTGTACCCTAATGAATCTAATATAACTTCAGAATAGTAGAGTTTCTTCACAGACTTCTTAAATTGTATACAGATCCTCTCCTCTTTGGTAAGTCGTCATCAGTTCTGTAATCACTAAATAAGGCAATACGTAGATATAATATGAAATACAAAAATAATATTCACATACAAAAAAAGAACAGAAATATAAAGAAGGAGTCTACAACAAAGGAAGTGAACTTATACCGTCAGTCACTAAAGTGTTTGAATACCCATCAAATTCATTTAAACCAATATAAGGACTTAATTTATTGCTGTTAAACAAAGTTATTTTTTTAAGACTTTAGTTTATTAATAATTGCTATAACTGTATATACATAGATACACATAAATTGTAATATTGAGAAAAGATAAACAAAATTCTCACATCACTAAAGTCATCGAACACTTCACAAATTCGGGGGTTCCCCTGATAATACATCATGAAAACATGTAATTCCATCTTGTAACCATAAAATATTCTGTTCTAAGTAAGTTGACAATATTTTAGTGCAATCCGGAATGATCCTACAAAAATGAAACCAAAACGAAAGGAATCTTCACTTGAAGTGCGCAAAATTGTTATAACATAAAAATAAAGAATCTCACCGTCAAAAATTAATTGATTTTGTTAAAACCCACATTAATAAAGATTTTCAGTTTTGAAAAACGGTTTTGTTTACTAATGAAAGTAAATTTAATATTTTTGGTTGTGATAGAATAGATAAAGTGTGGAGGAACGTTGGAACAGAGTTGAATATTGAAAATATGAAAATATTCCAACAGTAAAACATGGAGAAGGTTCTGTTTTAGTTTGCAGTTATATGGTAGCATCTGGAGTGGGAAATTTAGTATTTATAGATGATATCATGGATCGATGGGAATATTTAGATATTCTTAAAGCCAATTTACTACTTAGTGTGAAAAAATTAGGTCTTGGTAAAAACTGGATTTTCCAACAAGACCAAGACCCTAAGCACACGGCTATGGTTACACGGGAATGGGATAATATACCACAAAATTATACTGAATCACTTATTCATTCCAACCCAAAAAGATTAGATGCAGTTATAAATCAAAGAGGCAATCCCACAAAATATTTAAACCAATTTTTATATTAAATTTCACATTGTTCGAATACTTTTGTGACAAGAATTTTGTTTAATTTTCATTCTTGTAATTTATGCAGAATTATATTTATATTACATTATTAATATCAATAAACTATAAAATTAACAATTTATTGTATTATTTTAAATATAAATATTTATCTTGTACTGACATTAGTGAATTTGGGGAATGTTTGAAAACTTTTGGAACTGACTGCATAATGAATTTCCAGAAGAAATACAAAATATCAACTGCAACAGAAATAAAAGTTCTTCTTCATCTTTAAGGGCCTAACTTCCAGATAGAAGTATAAAAGCCCGATATCAAGTATAACACCGATTAGAGCTCAACTAACTTAGATCATATTCTCAAAAATATATCTTTGTTGTTTACTAGTTAGTGCCGTAGGTAGTTGGGATTAGTCCTCTAAATTTGTTACAATTTGTTGTTTTGAGTTTTAATTACTTTAAATTTACACTCTGATGCGACTCGCCTTCTCAATCAATTTTTTGTTTGGAATTTTAATGAGTTTTAATTACTTTAAATTTACACTCTGATGCGACTCGCCTTCTCAATCAATTTTTTGTTTGGAATTTTAAGTTTCTGTTTCAATAACAAAAATTTCAGCTTTACATAATGCAATTATTGGTTTATAAATAATTGTACAATAGGTAGAAAACTCTGATATCATCCGTTGATAAAAGATTATTAATTTTTAGCGGGGGGCGTATTTGAATTTGTATTAAGTCGGCAGTAAGTTTATCAATAACCACATTCCTGTTTTGACATTGAAAGAATATATGATTCAAGTCACCTATAATACCACAGTCACAGTAAGACAAATCCTTTACACCGATATGGTGGAGATGCTTGGGAGAGCAACAATAGTTGTATCTTATTCGACAAAGAACGGTGATGAGGTTTCTATAAGTGAAATTTAAATTGTGGAACCATGGCTTAGTGTATATTTTAGGATAATCCAAAATTGTTGCCAAGATTGGATAAGTTCTTTTCTGAAAAGCAGAATAAATTCAAAAAATGGAATTTCATTCAAATAAAAGTTAAAATTTAAATAAATAAATAAAAGGTTATGTTTGAGAATAAATCTGACAACAATCTATAAATTTTACTTTAATGGGTATTTAAAAATGTCAAAATCAAGAAAACAGAACTTTTTTATTAACAAACTAAAATTATAAAAATCATATATTGGTAATACTTTCCAAGACTCCTCTAGATCAGTGGTCCCCAAAATAAGATACTTTCATTGCTCTGTTAGGTGCGCGAAATAATTCGTAATAAATTTCAAATTTGTATGATCAAAATGTAAATTAAAATGAGAATTATAAATGTTTTTATGAGTATTGTGCGATTAGCACAGCTTTATTTGGTCATGAGGAATGATCGATTGTTCTATAGTGCATGCAGCTATAGTTGAGCTGTATTACCTCCTGTTGTTAGTTGCTGAGCTGTATTATAAACACACACCACAGTGAGAATCTTCATGTACAGTTACCACCTGAGCTGAGAAGTATTTAAATTATATAATGTGCTTATCTTATAACACGTTAATTCACTAATTGAATGTATTTATCATTAGATACTACTACAAAATTGAAAACTGGAATATTAAAATAGGTGCAAAGAAACCTCGAATTGATACTTCTAGAAACTAGCAGAAACACATAGTGATACTATAATAATATGGTATGATGGTATAATTTTAAATAAGAATAGTACAAAGAAAATCTTGAAATATTAACTAATGATAGCATGAAACCATCATGATTGACAAAACATAAAAGCACCTAGAACATCAAGAGACAATGATGTTCAAAATCAAAGGTGCAAAGAATTGAACTCTGTGTAAATGAAAGTACTGACATTTATATAAATCTGTTTTATTTACAAAAACAGTTATTAAACTCACAAATCAATTGTGTCTCTTTCTGTAGAAAAAGTTAATTTTTTTTGACGAGAATTGGAGGGCAATAATATGTTACCTTGCTGATATATTTCAGAAAATGAGAATATAACTGTTTTCCAACAAAAAAACTCGCACTTTTGTAACCCAAGTACAAAAATGAACCATTATTAAGTTATTTCTCTGCTGAAAATGACTTGAACACATCTCAAGTAAAATTTTACTTAAAACATTTAGAAAAATTGGAAAGGCAACTTTGAACTTTCTTTGAAAATTTGTCAAGTAAAGACTTCAAATGGATTTTGATACTATTTTTTTAATCAGTGAAGATTACTCTTCAAGCAAAACCCATTGCATACTTTTTGGAATATAGAAACAACCTCAACTTGGATCCAGATCTTTGGTTGGATATTTCCTAAAATAAATCCAGATTTGTGGAATTACTGAAAAAAATACAATCACACTGTTTTCATTAAAAGTGCTTTTGATTTAATTTATGTGATATTCTAAATGTGATTTTCTTTAAATATAAATATATAAGAATATAAAATGTTATTTTTTTATTACGGGGTGCGCGCTATTATTTCAAAATAAAATAAGGGTGCAGAACAAAAAATATGGAGCCCACTGCATTAATTATATTACTTATACAGGCATTCTTACAACATTGCTTGTTTTTTCTATTTCTAGTTGTTGTCGATCATAGAAGAGACCACAAAGCTCCTACTGGAAAATTTCGACTACTCTACCGACAGGGTGTACCACGGCATCCATCACCCGATGTCAAGTCTTTAAAATTAGAAGGAAAAGCTATTTGGTGTGTTTAATTTTCTTAAATAGTCTACAAAGTGTGGTGTATTATTTATATTTAGTTTTGTCAAATTTAATTTTTTTATGTATTATTTATTAGTATTTGCTTTACAACTGTACACTGAAAATTTGAGTTGGGTAGCTGAAAATAAATGTAAACTGTCCTAATATTATACACATTATATTTTAAAGAAAATAACTAAAATCAATAAGCAAAATGGAAATTGTGATTAAATACGCTCTAAATGTGATGTACTTTGTTCGAATCTTTTTGAAACTCTAATGAGGTAATGGAACTGCATTGCCAACTCCTTTTCAAAAAACTTAAAATAATATACTTTATTACTGAGTGTCAATATAGAGATAGCTACCAAAGAAAGTGATATTAACAATTACGCAAAAAGGAATAATAATTTACCTCAAGAAAAATTCCAAAGACTGTGTGATTCACAGAAGGGACCAGAGTGTGTGGGCACTGCTTGCTATAATAAACTACCCAATAACAAAAAACATCAGTGACTATTAAATATAATAGACTTCCACGGTTAGTATCTGTATGAATGTTGTTTCCGGGTGGAAACCGTGTAGAGGCTCTGACAAATACCGACGTTTCGTCCACTGTTGCAAGGGACATGAAGCACTGAAGTGAAGTGAATTCATTTACTGAAGTAACATCACTTGCCTTGAAAATGTCCCTTGCAACAGTGGACGAAACGTCGGCACTTATCAGTGACTATAATTATTCTTATTCTTATTGAGCAAGTACATACTGTAATGAGTTTTCAATAACTGCTTTAAAAAAATTGCATATTTAACCTTTTCGCTGAGTGAACCTTATAAATCGTATATAAAACATCGTTGGGAGGTGGGAACCGGATTAATATGATTAGCTTGTTTATATACTTATTATTATAAATGTACACTTTTGTTATCTTAAAGCTTTAGTTGCCTCCTCCACATTTTAAATATAAATACCACTTTGACTTATTAATAGAATGGAGAATGAAATTTAATGAGTGTTAAAATAAAAGCAATTTTCAACAAGTAATAAATTGTAAAAAACAAATATATAGTTATTAAAATTAACTCTTCCTGAAAAACTGAAATAAAATCATCTCAAGGCGGCCTACCAAATGTTTATTGTAAGTGCTGTAAAACATGGTGTAAAATCTGTACCAATAAATTTTGTTCGAAAATAAATATGTCAGTTTTATTGAATTAATTTGAAATATTATTAAGGTACAATTTTTTAGTATTTGATAAAAATGAAAATGTCATGCAATTTTAAGTTCTGGTTGCAAATATTGGGAAGTAATAATAAAATGCAATAGAACTACACAGCAAATGACCCAGACAACTAGATAGTTTAAGACCTATAGTGAAAACTTCAAAAGAAATATACACATTATGAATGTACCATTGCAATAAGTTTTGAAATAAAACAAATAGGTAAAATGGATGATGCTATTAGTGCAGGACCCCGATAATTACGAAAGCCTATAAATTTACTACACAGGAGAACCACTGGTCTTTAACGCTTGCTGCAGTGAAAACATTGGTAAAGCCATACAACTAGTACAAGGTTAGACTCACCTAGAACTGGTTCATCATATATAATGGACAAACATATATGTCTTCAATGTCATATTTAATGGTGGTTTACATTCCATTCAAACTCTATTGGTACCATTTTTAGCTGATATAAAATTAGCTCAACATGTTTCAGTACTTACTTCATGGCATTATAGTCCTTGAAGAACCTCTGTACCGTATTTTTTCAAGCACTTGCCTTCTCTATATGCACATGCTCAACCTCCTAGGTAGGTCTTCCTCCACATTATCCAGCCATAGCTTTTTTGGTTGCTTTCTTCTTCCTAGGTGAGCCTCCAATAATCTGATTGACCTATGCATACATTTCCATTGTTTTTTTCTATTCCCAAATTTGTTCAAGATCTCTCACAAACAACCAACCTCATTAACTCTTCCATAAATCTTTCTTATAATCCTCTCTTATCATCTTTTCAGAATTTCGCTAATTTTAAATGCCCCTGTCTGTATCTCAGAGCTATATACAACGAATCAATTAAATTTTGATATTGTAATTGTGTATTTTGTTACACTGCTTACTCAACATTGTAACAGTAAAAATGATTATTTGAACTCCTCTTACCTTTCGTTTTCATTATAAAAATATTTCATATAACTTTGGAACTGGCTGTACTTTTTACTTGATAGAAACTCATGTTTCGACTAAATATTCTAAAACAATTTCCAGATAATGAAATTATACCTAATTCATGAGCGCCATAAAAAAAATTAAAATAGGATTTAATAGTTTTTGACTTTACTTTTTTATATAAAGAATTGCCAGCTGCTTAGATTGGTACGCTAGAATATTTTTAAACTTGTAGAATTTCCCCCAAAAAGAACATATAAATTATAAAGTGTACATCACAAAGCCATATTCCTTAGATAGATTAAATAGCTGTTTAATATTATACTATTCTCATATACACAGTATCCATATGCATGTCCAGGTTTATTTATAGTTAAGATATCGACCTGGACCAATATACTAGGTATACATACAGAAAGTTCTTTTCTAGTGCCCAAAGTTGTGTACAAAAAATAAGAGTTATCTAAACTTCTTCCACTTGTTCTGTCTCTGCTCCAATCCAGTCAACTAAAATGACATACTGGCTTAATCTTTTTTATAAATAATTTTGAACTCTACGAAATCATTTTTTTCTGTCACAAAATATTTGCATTGTAATAGACTAAACTGAAAATTCAGTACCAAAATATCAAATATAATTAAAACTTTGCTAAATCACAAAATAGTATGAATAGACTTATTTAAAATAAGATTTGGAATATTTA
Source organism: Sperchopsis tessellata (assembly GCA_033557685.1). Taxonomy (NCBI): domain Eukaryota; kingdom Metazoa; phylum Arthropoda; class Insecta; order Coleoptera; family Hydrophilidae; genus Sperchopsis; species Sperchopsis tessellata. The sequence goes on from JAWQRN010000596.1 coordinate 21,888, forward strand.
TCCGTAATTTTTACTGTATTATACATATAAATTAGCAATCTCATATGAGCGCATTTTATAGGTTAGAACTTGGCAAATACTAAACTTTAATAAAGACTAACAATTGACCTATTGTTATTTATGTTGAGGCCGTGTGAGAGGCACTTTACTTAATTATATTATATTCTGTTGCTTTTACAAAGTTTGTTATCCATTTTTAGTACATATTTAGTCCAAGTAATTTTTCATTCTAGTTTCTCTTATCCTAATTTTTGTTTTTGTCCAAATATTTTTAAATTACAATCAATGTTTTTCTATATATTTATTGTGAACTATTTTATATATTTCAAACAAACAAAAAATAGGTGCAACAAGTCAATAAATACTTGGACTCAGGAAAACAGTTTCACTAATATTTAACACCAGGATGTGTAGATTTTTAAATGCTTAGACAGTACTGAAAATATCTATTATAAAAAGGTTGATCTAAGAATAAATGTCGTTCGAAAACAATGAACAACCAAGATGAAATTATTTTTAAACCATTACGTAAAGCCAAAATAAATGCTTCATTACACAGCTCAGTTTTTATACAATATGCTATTTAGTCAAATTATTTGTGAATTACTCAAAGAATGATGAAATGTTTATTTTTGGAATATATACCTGCGACTAGAATAACTAATGATCGACTGAATGGTGTAATATGTCTGGCATAATTATTATGCTTTGGCATGAAAATGGGTATTCTAGATTTTAATTATTCCCAAACAAAAAAAAAAATTTTGCCTGAAATGGGCTCCGTTCAAGTTCTTGGTAATCATAGATATATACACTGGTTGGCCAATCTACATAATTATGAAGAGACGTAGGTTACACATGCAGTAATCATTTATCTTTTTTGGTTATATTCCTTTCCTAAAAGAAGGTACAATTGGTCTCTAATAAAAGTAGAATTTTAAATTTGTTCCTATAAAAGTGTCTGAAATGATAAGCATGGAAAAAGCTAAAGCTTCACAAACTGAGTATCATCTCACCATTTTCTTTTATAAAAACAAGGGGAAACTTCTTGATAATAAAATTCATACAACATGATGTAAGGTTATGTTTCAGTTAATGTTTGAATACACATACATATCTCTGAATTGTTTGTGAGATAGCAATATACTATCTACATAGTATGAAACGTGATAACAGATATTAACATGTTACTATTCATTTGATACATTCTTTAGTTCTTTAGTTATTCAGTATATACGATCTATGTATATGTCATAAATAAAACACATACTTTTTTTTGGTTAAATATATTATCTAACATCCAAAACCACTTAATTCTAACAACGACTGAAAAATTAGGAACTTTATGACAATGGTTTTAGCGGGTTGTAAGGGTCTAACTTATGTAAGAACATAATAACAAGAAACTACAAAAAATTAAAAAATAAATAAATAAAATTTACTTAGAAATGAAAGCACCTTGCATATTAACTATGCAAAAAATCCTAAAATAAAATATATGTACAAAAATTCTCATCAACTTGCAGGTATAATTCTTTAATAAATTCAATATTGCAATAATAATATTTTAGGAGGTCAAATTAGCAGTTTTGCATCAGGTGGTATATTATAACCACATGATGTAAGCTTTATTATATGTACCTTCATATGAAAGAACAAGAAATTATTGGTGCCATAAGTAAACTGACTGTGACGGTATATTGAACAAAAAATTACATGTATTCAGCAGATTTAAAGTGGCATAAGCGCAGACAGTCATCACCACGATTGAAAACGCACCAAAATATTATATACATATTAAAATTGAACATTGTTACTTAAATATACGAAAGTAATTACTCATATCATAACAATTATAATTATTAATATGCATATAAAAGTATAAAACATACGAAAATATTTAAATTGGTTATAAAAATACTAATATAAAATTGTGCTACTTTGAGATATTTAGTATTCAAAGATCAACATAAAACTTGAATTTTTCATTTACATGACATCAAATATGGCAAATATTGAAAGAATATTTTTTAGATTAAGCAAAATGTATTAGTGCCAATTAAACCTAAATGTAATTTCATGCTGATAACTCCTTCCGTACAAACTCTAGCTCGTTTAGAAGAACTAGTATTATAAACACTTCACACATTGAGTTCAGTGAGCCTCAAAATACAGACATCCTTTAACGTAATACACTTTCTCGATACGGAATGAAAATACAATACAATATGTGGTTTGGAAATAGATTTTATAAAAGAAGAAAACATAACATGATTATTAGAGATTTTAAAAATGGTGGAAAATAATTTAAACTGTAATTGATAAGTAGACTTCAACTTTTGGAATTGGAATGAAAAACATTTGAGTGGGCCATTTGTGGACTAATTTTGAAGCATTTAAAATATTTTTCTCACAGTCACAAATGTAAATATTGTTCTGTAATGTAATAAGTATTGTGAGATAGCATACATAATTGTGGCTTATTTCTTGACGTAAATATATCAATCTATCTATACTAGTTCAGTGTGGGTATAATAAAAATTTGTATAAAATACGAATTAAGTAACAATGCATGCTAAAATATAGGGTCGGGTCATGTTTCTGGGCAAAAACCCTGTAAAACACTGGATATATGTATTACTTAGTTCAATGGTGTACAGGATACCATAATCACATGCGATCTTACTACAATGAAAACTCAGTCGCTCTTTGTAGAAAGATCGATCGCCTTATTATGACTTTTGCAACGGAAGATAAAACACCAAAATATTTTAAAGTAGTAATCGTTTCTGATGGGCAGCATACGAAACATATCATATTTTATAAATTTAAATTAGAAAGCCATTGATTTTTATACTGCTTTCTATTTTTAGTTGTTGTCGACAACGGAAGGGACGCAAACGCAAAAACAGGAAACTTCGAACTCGCATACAGACAAAACATTCCACCTCTGCCTCAATGTGACACTTCTTTATTGCGGCTAGAAGGAAAGCCCATACAATCAAACTTTTTCTATACACCTGAAGATCCCAAAAAACTAGAACTGAAATGCAATGAATCATCTGGATTAATTGATATTAACAATGCCAGCAACTACATGAACTATGTTCGCAATGAAATGAAAAAAACTCTAGAAAAACTTTTGAATATAATAAGAACTGAAAGATGTAGAAGAAAAAAATTAAAAAATTATGGAAATGATAAACGAGCAATTAAGGAAAAAGAAAAAGAACTAACCAGGGCTGCTAAAAATATTGATAAAGGGGTAGAATGCATATTGGAAATTAAAGGGATATTCAAACAAACTGATAAAAAAGAGGAAGAGAAAGTAAATAGCTCAACACAAGTTGAGTATGCCACTGATTTAATGAAGAGTGGTGATGCAAAACAGGAAGCAGATGACATCAAAGAGACTTTGTTAAAAATTACAGAAAATACTGAATCTTCTAGTAATAGTATATTTAACGATGTATTAAAACTATTGGGTAACATTAATCAAAATAAAAATTAGTACAACTACTAGTTGTTGATAAGTGAAAGTGTTCTATAAGATTTCATACAACTGATATCTTGTCCATCTTAATTTTGTAAAGCCTTAAGGATCACCATTCACACTCTTGCGCACCATTTAATGAACAGCCTGAATTTTTGCACATATCAATATCATCTATCGTTCTCTTCTAAAGATAGCCAGCATTCCTCCATACCAATTAAATGTACAATTAGTAATTACTTTTCTTTATTACAACCTGTCGTGCCTTCTTCAATTCGATTATCAATTCATTAAAAATTCATCATTAAAATCACTCATTTGATTAATCGATTATGAAATGAATACATTATCAATTTCTTAACTAATTATTATATTAACTATAATTATATTTCTGATCCTGTGTGCTTGTGTTATGCTATACTGATGTTTACACCAACAGCTCTTTTAAATAAGCTATGCAATGCAAAAAATAGTTTTTCATCTAATGAGTCAGCTCATAATGCAATTTAAAATCATGTTTCAGTATTAGAAAAGGCCTAGAAAATTATCAAGTTTCATAATAATTTATCGATTTACAATAATACTGTTTAGGGATCACATATATATAAAACATTCAGAAGCGGTTGCAACATTTTCAGAATTTACACCCATCATCAGAAACATACAAACTGATAGTTTCATTGACTATGAATTTATTAAATAGACAAAGACTTACATTAAACACAAATATGTATAAATCACACAAGACAAAACTTGAAATGTACTAACAACCAGAAAATATAAATAATTTAACCCCTAAATCCAAAAAATGTGAAAAGAGTCATTAAAAAATGGAAGGAAGTCAATAAATAAAATAAATGATACAAAAATGGGTAAACAACATCAACAGGAAAGCAAAAGTAGACCATGGACTATAAAAAAATAATGCTAAAACCTAATATAATACACTGTATTTCCACGTTTTTCTGCAAGTCTTTGTCTATCATTAAATTGTTAGTGATTAAAAATGGTTGTTTATAAACTGCTGATAACAGCCCTGCACAATTATGAAATTTTATTATCGATTATCAATTATTGCAAAATAATCCGAGTTCCAAGAACCTGAATTTGACTTTCCACAAACTATTTTTAGATGCCTATATTTTTTGGACGTGACATAAAATTCAGTTATACGGAAATTAGAAAATTGCTAATTAATTTCTAATATTTTCATGGAATAAAAACAATTAGCGGGCAGTTGTTTACATTAATATAGGGATGTTAATTTATTCGCATACCATTCATGCGATGATTTTAATGGTTTAATGCAGCATTTTTTATGTTTTACGTTATGCATCAACACATGCCCAATTAAACTAGGTGAGATTGCTTGTTACTTGCAAATTTACTCGCAGCTCCTAAACTCGCTCAATGTAATAATGCGGTCTAGTTAATTCACCACTCGCTTTGCTCCTATGAGTAACGTTGAAAATTTAGTTGCGTTTCTCGCTACTCGCTTGCTATTTTACCCTATGGCTAGTAAAATTACTGTGTTTAATATATATGGCAAGTAAAATATGTTTTGTAGTCGTCAAAAATTCAAATTAAGAACTAGTTCTTGCAGGAAGTGTTGTTGTTGCCCTTTATTACAACAGGAGTTGTAAAACAGGAAAAAACAAAAACGTGGGTAAAGATGACTGCCCATTTAATCCTTTACTGCAGATGATTGATGGACTAATCAGGAAACGAGGCACCGAATTGAAAATGGCGATCCTGACTGCCACAAAACTAGAAATAGCACTATGTTATTTAGCTACTGGTGATTCATTCAAGTTTCTGTAATATCTGTTTTTGAGGTCCTGAATGTATAATTTCATTATTTGTGCCCAAAGTGCGGACAGCGATTTCTCAAGTTCTGAAGCTATTTATTAAGGTAAATATAACTAAATATGTGTTAAATTCATCAACAAAATAATTATTTCTTGACTTAAAACATCAAAATCATTAATCTGTGTAATAGGAATAAGCTGAATGCACAGGTCCCAAACAAGATAGCTTGGAAAGATAGATACAATTTTGTAACGGCCGCAACATATTTCTCAAATTGATAGCGCTTTTATTCAGCTACAATCTGATCACTAGTATTAAAATGCTGAATTTCTTCTGCTATTTCAGTTGCTACTTGTCTTTTAAACTTTTTCAGTTTTCCTCTATTTGGGAATCTTCTACCACATCAGACATTTTTTCACATATATGTTATTAGAAAACAAAATGCAGCCAGATTTTTAAAAAAACCAGTTCGTTTTCTTAAGACGTAGTAAAAGAATTTCGTTTTTCAGGTACCTACGACAGCTGATGAATGGAAACAAATCGAGAATAGATTATTCCTTCGTTGGAATTTTCCAAGATGTTATGGGGCTATTGACGGCAAACATGTCATTATTAAAGACCCCCTGGTTCAGGTGCAACCCATTTTAATTACAAGAAAACCTATAGTATTATATTGTTCACAATGGTTGTCACTGATTAAACGGATAAGCTAGTGTCAGAGCAATATTTACAGACAGTACTTTGAATATTCACATGGAAAATAACACCTTTGGGAAACATGAAAATTCTGTTATTATCAGGGATGATGCAT
>JAWQRN010000597.1:0-28000 GCA_033557685.1 Sperchopsis tessellata
TATTGTTAGATTGTCTTGATGTTCATTTGTGATACTTAAGATGTCCTTGAATCTCTCGCAAACATTTTTCTATAAAATTTTTTGTCAAAATATATAGATCTCAAGACCGTAATTATAAAATATATATATATAAGCAATCGAAAACTTTCAAGTACAGAGTTTTCCCATCTGAAGAATCAAATCCCCCGAGTAGAAGGAGACGATGTTGACAAACATAACCACAAGGATATTTGAGTATCAAGACTTTTAGAAATATACACGGTAATTACTTTTACATTCCTCCAAATACTGTGGGAATTAGTAGTAGTAGTACTAGTTGTAAATATTTGCATTTTTAATTATAAGGACTATATCCACAATAACTAATATTTGCATGAAAAAACCTGCAAAAAATATAATCATCATGATAAATATCTAGAAGATAAAAAGGAGGTGTTTGTATGTGATTTAATCAATTTTCTAGCGAGCATATACACAGTCACAGTACAATTGGGTTGGTGAACTTTTCCTATTACCAATTAACCCATCCTTAACCAGTATTTCGTTGATAATAAAATAAAGCTTTCCACACGGTCTTATGTTTCTACTATGGTCCCAATATATTCCATGTAAACCCGCATTTCACTTAATCCTCTCATTTCTACAGGTTTTAATCATTGCTTTGCTAATAGAAAATGTATTTCCAGGTGAAAACCGCACAGTTCCATGGTTACTTCCACTAAAGTGATATTTTAAAGCGCGCGTTTTTACTTCAACTAATGAACTAAACTTACTGATCCGGATTTAGCTGAACCCAGTTTATATATGCCTGAGCCTGAAATTTAGGGATACGCACCAAGAAGGTATGTTTGTATTCGTATGGTTGAAATACCGCAGGTAGAAGGAATAAACCCAACCAATGGGTTCATCCAAGAAATCAGAAAATGAAAACCAGTAATTCAATAAATATTAATGGAACAACTAAAAACCTCAATGGCTTCTCCGGATAATCGTTGGAAATACGGAGGCTTTTGATTCAATACTTGGGTATCTTCGAATATAATGATTTCATGATAATACTCAGCCATGACTGATCGGGTACTATAACCAACACGAGTGCAGCGTTCGTGCTCATTTAGACTAAGAATAATCAAACGCCTGGTTTTTCTAATATTAACCTAACTACAGGAATAACACACCTGATAAATTCCTGCAGTTTCAAGCGGAATGACAGGTTTTGCTGAATATCAATATCATTTGAATAGGAGTGAATACCTTTTTTTTGTCAAATATTCTAAGAACATATTAGATTTTGCGTGCAGTATATTCTTGACATCGGTAGAAAAGCAGTTCAACTCAGGAATATTGCCAAAATTATGGTGAATTTTTTAAGAATACCGCGCGTCATAATACTTCTAGTTGACCATTTTGTAGCTGATAAAGAACGTTTATTGGCTAGATGCACATCAGCGCAAGCATCAACTCTTGAGAAAGTAGAATTAGTTCCCACAGACTGAAAGCTCTCTGCACAGGCAAATCAACCACAGACAAGTTCTCATAGGAAAAATGATGCGATAGTGTGTGCACGTAGCTGCTGGTAAGCTTGTAATAAATAGAATGAAGGAAATAAAAGAAAAGAAGCCTAATGCCTCCATCTCTATATAGGAATCTATAGTGCCTTTCTTTCCCGTGTATATATAACAGACATGTTATCCCCATAACGAAACCAGCCTTTGGACTTTATACTGAATGACGATAGTGCAGATTGTTTAAATGCTTCTATTTAAAATATTTGGAACAGCCGAGGACAATGAAGAGTTGTTCATATGGCTTCAAAATCGGAAATTAGTGGACATAAGACATATCTTACTCAGCACCATAGTATTCTGAGACAATCCTTCTCCTATTAGTAAATCTATGATAATGTTATTAGCATAGCTGATGGGTATGCCAGTGAAAAAGGGCTCAACATCGAAGCTAACCATAAAATCATTTACTTTGATCACATTAACCAATCAAATTAAGATTATACTGACAATTTACCCAATAAAGTTGTATTTATACTAAATGTTTATACTTCCACGGTTATTATATGAATGGTATTTCTGGGTTATAAACCGTATAGAGGCTTTCAAAATACGTATAATGTTACCACAGCAACTCTTTTGATTGCTCTCGATAAGTTTTACTGTTAATTATCACTCGTGACCGATTTTTCTTTGGCAATGATTATATGTGATTTATTTTATTATATTAGCCCTCATGTCAATCCACTCGTGCTAACATGCAATAAATGCCGATGAACTCTAGGTCACTCATGATATTATATCAGATACTATAACAATCTAAAACATGGAATCTAAAGAATGTTATGTATTATATTTAAACCAAAAATATAAGGTGTCATAAAGAAATTTAACTTATGATTAACCTTAAATATACCCAATGCACGTCTTATTATAGCATTTCTATTTTTATTAACAATAAGTTTAAAATATTCAAACATATTGGCAAGATAGTGGATACACACGTTGTATAAACACTTTAAACAATGTATTTTGAAAACAACCCAACTTATAGATGTTTCTTAAGTTAGTACATTTTAGGAGGTGATTTTACGGGTCATTTTTAACAAAAAATTTTATATAAATATATGTTCTGAAATACTCCCCTTCTAAGCTATTGGATATTTGATAAGAAATTTCGTTTTTGTTTAGTAAATTTAAGTGTTTATTTTTCCCTTCATTTTTGGCACCTTGTAACTACGCATGAAATCAAATTATTTGCATAAAAACAAATTTGAAACTTAAAACTAGTCGGCCATATTTAAAAAATGGCGGATACACGCACTGACATTTGACAGTTGCGAATTATTGCACATCAAATGTAAACATTTTTGTTTCTTTTCGAGTATTTCTGTATAGCTTTTAATCATACAGCAATGTATTTTGAAAAAATTCTCGTCAAATAATGTGTCTCTTCAAAATATAAGTAAAAAAACTGCAAAGCCTCCTCACGTGGCAAAGGAATTAATTCAAAAAATTATCGAACATATCAATATTTCAGAGAATTTGAAACAACAATAGGAAGAATTTTTTTATTTATCAAAACGCCAATGACTCGATCGTTATTTGGGTTGCTGCACTATTCGGGCAATTGTCTTCATAATTATTACAACGATTTTGAATTAATACTGGATCATACAGAGAGAAAATGTGTTACCACGCAAGTTCGTATTATGTATAATTTTTGTAAATGTAAAATACGGCTTGCAATATTATGTATTAACTACAAATTCAAGAACCTCAAGCATATTGTCATTAAGTGTTAATATATTTATGGTATAATTACTTAGTTAACTACATTATACCTATAGAACAAGGATATATAACGAAGGAAGCTTAAAATCGAAAATGATAAGGGTTTGGAATTTAGGCGTTAAATAATAACAAGTATTAGCATTTTAGGTTACACTGTTTTATTTAAGGAAATAGCTGCTTATCATATAAAATAAGTAAATAAGCGTACATCTTTGAAAAAATGCATTAGATTAAAGATGTTTCACGTCATAAGTATGTGTCAAACATGATAATACGATCAATTAATTTTTTCCGGCAAATTAAAACCATTATCGATTTTTGGTGGGAGGGAGTCTTGCGTTTATGCCGCACGTGCAAAATACGCGTAAAAAATAATAAAAACACGCATAAATGAATGGTGGATGTGTACGAAGTAAGAGAACAAGCAGTAATTGGTAATAAAACGGTGACTTAGAGCGTACACAAAATAAACGGAAAAACTTTTTAATTCCTCGGAAATAATAATCTTCTTAAGGGTAAAAAAGAAATCTTATTAACCCAATTCAAAGTTTTATTGAATAAGTAAACTTGAAGGACAGACAGAAGAAAGAGAATCGGATGGATATAAGGAGCAAAACAAAGACGTTAATACACCTGGTCTGCGTTGCGCTGCGATAGTTTGACATATGCACCCTCAAAAGTGACTTCCGGTGTACCCAAAACTACATCCGGTTGAAAGTGCAAGCATGCATCTAGTGCACATGTACATGATGTGTACTTACTCAGTGACCCCGACGACCTTCAGCACTGAATTCTGCGGAGAGCGCGAACTAAGACTGGACCCTTCGTCAAGGCCTACTAGAGGGATGCTGCGAGAGCTGCGATAGATCGAGAAACGTTCGGCGCACGCACTACTACTTCGGTTTAATTGGGGTTTTTGCAGGATATATGTAGTTGTATTCTTACCCCAAATACAACGGACGAATTCGATAAACATTTTCTGCGGATTCTGCACGCCGTTCCGTTTTTAAATTGTTCTCAGACTGTGAACATCAAAATAGCACTTGCTGAAGAAATACACTAACTGCACTTGTTATTTTATGAGTTGAAGTTTAATATTTAACGCAGAATTGAAAGCGGTACAACAGCGCTGATAGTAAATAGGACAGCGGGATCATTTAATAGCAGGAAAATCGTAGGACGGGAAAATTGTAGAGCAGGAAAATAGAATAGCTGGAAATTTACAATTTGTTAAATGCTCTGCTAGCTTTTATTAACTTTTCAGACAAAATCGCGCGAGGTGTTAATGGAGCAAAAAATCACAATTTTAAAATGAAAAATGTAATTTTTACTGATTGTATGTTAGAAAGCTATTTCATTGTAAAAGAAAATACCATGCGTATTTCGAAAAATGTTTACCGCTGGGGTCAACTTTATGGCGTCGTAAACTTTTACGAGATGTTCTTACTCGAGATTTTATTCCATAAATGCCCTCAAAGTTGCTAACAAACTACTTGCGATGGAGTGACGGTTGTACCTGCCTAGAACACAATTTAAAATAAAATGACGCGTGGAATAAATTATTGTTTAGTTACATTATGAATTCTTTCATGATAAAAATATAAAGTTAAAGTATAAAACTAGCAGAAAATTATAGAAGACGTAAAATATATGATGAATTATGCTAAAGCTAAGGAAAAATATATAAATTTAAAAAAAATTTGCGATCACATAATTAAGGAATATACAAAAATAATGGTTCAATGCCCCGCCGATACGGTCGGGTTTCTGTGGTTAAGGAAAGCTTTTTGAGAGGAACGTAAAACAATAGATTCCGTGTATTTTAGGTAATTCAGACCACATGCACGTTAAAGAAACATATTTCAGTTAGGACACTAGACGCAGAAAAATTCGTAATCAAGACAGGCAGTTAACAATGGAAGGTGAATAGCTTACTGTATGACACGTCCAAATTTTTATCATCGATACGTTTATTTACTATCAAAATAAGTATGTGTAGTATATTTGAACACGGGTATCATGATGTGGCACAGGTAGCAGTCCATACTACATACGGTTTGCCGAGGTTAGAACCCCGAGTCTACTTTAATCTGTTGATACTACAGCAACCTTTTATCATAAACCTTGAACTATTCGACCAATCAACAAAAATCGGTGTTTAGAATATTCGAGGTAAACAAAGTAAAGTAAAGGAACTGATAAATAAGATTAATACATCTAGAATGGATGTTACGTGTTTATGTGAAACGAAGCGTACTGAAACAGAAACAGAAGTTTTTGACAATTATTGTATCGAGTATGCACCGTCAGAAGTGTCTACTCTTGGCAGGGTATGCACATGTTTATGGTTCTCCGAAAACTCCGAATGATTAATTTTGGGGTGAGACAGATTATGCAGATGTATTAAAAATAATAATAATCTTAGGAGATTAAAATGTTTGAATTGGTAAATCTACTTGTGAAGTAGTTAGAGTTTGTATGGAGAATTTGATGTATGGTGGAATGATGACTGTTATAAGTGCGATTTCTGACAATGTTCACGATAAAGTCTTACAAATTGCGTCAAGATGAATATAATCGAAATGATAATTTGGAAGCAAATTAAAGAACAGAAGAATATATTATTATATATTGTATCATGTGCCCTTGGCTATATAGAATTATATTAAGAGAAACCTTTGATTACCTACAATCGATGTTTTATAGGTTATCTAAAGCAACAGTAAGAATGGACCGTAAAACAGATGTAGATAAAACGAAAATCGTTGTGTTTGAGAGTGAGGACAGAGTGCTCGAGTAAGTAGACCAGGTTTTATATCTGTGCAGCACGTTTTCAATAGATGGAAGAATTAGACTGAGAGTTGAGACACGAGTAGTATATGGATGTATGAAAAACAAGTACTTTGGAAAGAAGCTAATATAAGTTTTTAACAGCGTTTTGTTTCTTGTGCAAATAGGCCTGGAATTGGAATGGTGTTAATAAGATTCTTAGAAAAAGACAAGCAAGAAATAGAAGGGCATGCATTTCAACAATTTATTAGAGGTTAGAAAGGTTTTAGGGGATAGGCTCTTATGGAGAAGGATTGTTGCTAGTCCTTCTCAGTTCGAAATGCATTCACATGGGGGGGGGATGAAATCAGAATTGATCCAGTCACTCATCGAATATACTAGGTTTGGATTGACGAATCCACATGGATTTAACAGAAGTAAACATAACATCAATAGTCGTAGCTATTATTCACGTGGTGCTGGATTATATTTTATTTATGTTAATTAAAATCACGATAAAAAGACTTGGTGGGACAAAACTGACAGATAACTATTGCTAATTGTGGGTATTTAGTACGTCATGAAGCTGACATTAAAACAATAGTTATACATGAGTTTTAAAGTGATAACCGGATATTGAGCCAAGCTTCTTTAGTGGAGCGGCTTAAAAATGAAGCGGGATATATAAAGTAGTAGTTGAGAGTGAGATAATTTGAATTAATATAGGGTACACAACAACTTTGATGATATACTTCATAACAAAATATTGCATTGAAACATATTAGAAATAAAAAATTAAAACAATAGCTTGCTGGAACGACATAAATATTTAGGGACAAAACTGTTTCATAGGTCACTCTTTGAGAGAAAAGCACTAACGATCTTTGAAAAAAAACGACAAAATTAAAAATAAAACAATGCACAAAAGGAATTTTCTTTTAGGATTCGATACTTCCACTCAAATACTTTTACAAGCCAAACATAAACATGTGGAAAATATTCAGGGTTCATCAGAGCATAAAACAAGACAAATCTATTTTATAATCATAACGTGGGAAAACTATACTACCATAACAAATACTATGATTAACATTTTTCTTTGTTTTATAAATTTCTCATAGATATATTTCAGTTAGCTTTTGTAAAGATGTAGTTAATAAGCTGAAAAATATATTATATATTCAATATATTTCTGATCTGATGGCAAAACGATGATATATTTATATATATATATATATATATCTATATCTATATATATATATATATATATATATATCTATATATATATATATATATATATATATATATATATATATATACATATATCTATATATCTTCAAAACTATTCATAAATTGTACGATGCTTTATTTTAAAATTATATATATATAGTTCTAATATATTTGACTTACACTTGTCAAAATGTAGTTAAAGGGGCATCAAACAAAACATCCTCAGTACTAAAACGTAAATAAAAAATTAACTTATTTAAAATGGTAACACAACCGCGTCCATTTGACCCACATAGCGCAGGTACCTCGCTAGTACCTTCGAAAACCCGAGCTGTTTCAGTACTGCTCTAATATTCCGATTCAGACTATCAGATCCAGTCGAATCAATTCTGCTATGGAGTCAGGTAGAATACCTGACCAGTTGAATGCAGGTGGGTATAGTATCCCCTGAGAAAGGTGCACTTTACAAGCCTGTTCGTGCAGATTCGACGGAATCGGTTGTTAAAAACTATTACATCACTGGTAGGCAGAAGCCATTGCATACTGATTCGAAAACCAGTTGCAGTAGCTCGCCAATGTAAATATTGTTTTGAATATGTGTGAAAAATTATATGTAGCCAAATATTTTTCAATATATGTTTGGGTTCTGCATTTCAAATAGATTTCGTCTACAGCTTAATAGATTATGATTAGGTAGCCGCATTACTTGTGCAGATCTTCAGTGGGAAACGGTTATACTTTTGCATCTCAGACAAGTGAGCTGTAGGACCGGCTCTAGACAGGGTTGTCGGCCGAATGTACGCTGCAAATATGCCCTTTGCTACTAATGAGATCGTCCGCTTATTGTTTGACAAGAAGATACTTAAAAGTGACTCAAAACGAAACACTTCTGGGGTACTGTCAAAAGTAGGTCAACTCATTTATTTGGCAAGCTATTGACGAGTGGTTCTCAACAAGTATAAATGCAAATAATGCTTTAGATGAATGTTTTTTTTTAACAAGACCTGCCCCAATGATTTGTAATTTCGTCATAATAAATTGCTTCATTTTTATAACAATGCTATGAATACACACATTAAAAACATAACTTGCTTTGTGTCTGTCATTCATAGATATTAGTATGAGCGCTTCTTAGGCTTATCCACTTATTATTAAATTCAAATGTATTTGTGTTGATTCAAGCATGCGAAAAAACTAACAAAAAGTGCATTTAAACAGAGTTGAGAACCAGGTGAAAAAGAACAAGAAACAGACTAAATAAGAACGATTACCAATGCGGGATAATGATGGAATGGAATGAACTGATAAGTAGTACTCAACCACAGGAACGGAAAATGAACAAAATTTTAGGTCGGTTACTTAGAAAGACTTTCTTTTCCTTCTTCTTGAATATCGTGCTTATATAATTTTAATTTTAGTATTGTAATATATACTGCACGGCGTCATATATATATATACTTGTTGTATTTAGTTATGACTTTAATAAATGTCTATCTCTACAAGAAAAAAATTATAAAAAAACAGAGTACATGAAAATGTTTCATTCATGGGTAGCCATCTAACAAATTGAAAAGTGTGACAAATGCGCGATCGACACTTATACTAAATATAATAAGAAAAAATGAGTTTTGAACCTTACATATTCTAGCACAGACGAAAGAAGCATTCAGACAAGGTCCATCCTACAGTATCACAACACGATAAACGGCTAAAGATGAGAGATTCACAATAAGTTTAACGAACAGTAGATGTAAGAGAATCAGATACTTGAAATCTAAACCTTAACTGCAAATCCAAATTCTTGGCGAATTTCGATAGAACTTAAAAAATTGACATCCAAGCTCAAATTTAAATTTGTTTCAATAAATAAGCGATTTCTTTTACCACAGATTATATGATTTTGATGGGTCAGTCTTAAAGCAATATTTGGAAAACGGTTCAAACAACCTTTTCAAAACCCAAATATTAAGAAAAGTAATAAGCACCCCGTCAAAATTATCTCCGAAATGTTCCCAATCAAATTTATCTCCGAAATGTTCCCAACAGTTTAATCAAATAGATAACTTCGAAAAAAATAACAAGCATTTTATTAAAGAAATCGTATAATTAAAAATAATTAGCGTAGTCGATAAGACTAAACATCAAATAACTGTAAATATCACTTGCATAAATGGTGTACAACGAAGGTCGCAATATAAAACCGTGTGGTACACTACATGTCATAACAAACGCCCCGAAACATTTTCCGTCAATTTAACTCTCCGAGTTCTACCAATAACAAAATTTGGATGAAATGTAGTACAAATACGAGACGATTCAAAGTAGTAGAGAATAGCCAACATCAATTCATGGCTGATAGATCAAATGCTTTAGAGAAATGGATCAAAATAAGAACAGTCGCTTTACATCGCAAACACTAAGAAGTAACAGCATTTAAGGCTGAGTCACAACTCTAGTCTGACCTAAAGGTTTCGTATTAGGAAGAATATAACATCTTAATAGATAACAGCCCAGTTGAGAAGCAACAATACTTTTGGGGCGAACATACGTCAATTCCTTATACCATCTGCCCTTGGGTATGGAAATTTCTTGGTTCTCATATCATAGCCATAGGATAAGTACCATGCAGTAAACAAGAATTGGCAATAGCTATGTAAGACCGCAAGAATGACAGGGCAAAATAACTGGAACATTTTAAACGACTCATAATAATCAGCTCAAATGTAGTGAAAGTTTCTTTAAAAAAAGTATTTTCTGTATAATTTTATCTCAGATATAAGCAATCTGGGAATCCAAAACACTATTTTATGCCCAAATCTTCTTGCAAACCTTTTAGATTACTTGGTTTCGATTACCGAATTTATTGGCCATATCAGCGATCTACATAACATAAAAATGCGCTCTAGTATAGGTACCAATTAGGGATACAATAACGGGCCAAAAAATCAATACCGGTAATGCGATATTCTTATATTCAAACCTGGGATACCGGTACCAATACCGGTATTTCAAATATTTATTACTATATATTTATTATGAAAAAATTACAGGAAAAACAAAACATCTACATTTTTACAATTTCTAAAAACGTATACAAAAGAATACACTATGACATTTAACAAATGAATTATTATTCATAATTAAATTTTTAAAAAGTTTGTTACTAAAATAATAATTATTATAATATTAATAAATTTGTTTATTTGAACCACCGGTACATTAACGTATGTTCATAAAAACATAGACTATGTTTATAGCAAGATTGAATTAGTATAACCTATGTTTAGTTTTTTTCATGTTATGCATGGTTACCTTTGATTTGTATTAATTAAATTTACTAGTAAACTCCTTGCGGAAAGAAAAATGACATATTGTTATTATTCGTGCGCGTATACAAAGTGCGAGAAAATTAACTGACAGACGGACACGCGTGTTACGTAAAGTGGCCCACTGAAGCCGGCTTCAAAGGAAATAGGATTAACAAAGTCATAAACTATCTAAGTTGTGAAAATGAAACGCTATCTCTATTCGGCAGCTACAACTAGCTGTTAACTGCTGTCCTAGGCCAGCATGTTATAAACATTTTCATAAACCGTGCACTCCTCGGGTCTAGACTATCGTTTCGTCTTTTAACACATACTCATCAACAGAGCTAGTCGAAGAGTGCTCGGCCTCACATCCTCAGAGCGATATTTGTGAATAATACGTACTAGTAAAACCAACTTGTAAATCTGAAACTCTATCTCGCAATGTGTTGCTAGTTGTAATTACCAAATAGATATGGCTTTTCAATTTTACTACTTGCTTTAACTATTGGGTATTATACAGTAATATTATTCAGAGGATGTGAGACCGGGCAATCTTCGGCTAGCTCTGCTGATTAATCTGTGTTAAAAGACGAAACCATCATCCAGAGTCGAAGAATGCACGGTTTCATATGTTTCAGATCAAATATTTATCATTGTTTATAAACTATCTATACCCTTGCACTTTAGCACAGTGGAAGGTTTTTGATTTATTGTTGACAACAGTTGTTGTTTTAGTGTGTCAAGGTCGGAGTTAGAGTTAGAACTTAATACAAAAATATTCACAAATTGTCCTCGTCTACGTTTTCTTAGATCTTAATATTAATTTCTGTTAATTAATGTATTAAATTTGATGACAAGCATAATTCTTATATGTGTTCATCTGCATCTAAATCTGATGTAGCGTGTTCTTCTAATTTTCGCAGAAATTGATACCGGAATCTATATCTATTAGAGCTTTTTGTACAAAGCATCGTAATTCGTAAAACGGGCATTGATCTAAGTTTTCCGGAAGATAGCCGTGTATTGGCTTTTCTTTTTGCCGACGTTTCGTCTACCATTGCAGGGGACGTTATCAAGACATGTAGCTCCTACAATTGCTGTGCTAGAATAATATTCTATGACTAGCACTTTTGAGAGTTACATATTAGTCAATAATAAGCACTTTTTAGAGCTAGTTGGCATCCACACCTATTAATTTTAAGAGCTACATGGCAGTTTACACGTAGCACTTTTAAGAGCTATATGTCTTGTGCCCTGCAACGGTGTCCGCAAAAAGAAAAACCAATAGAAGGTTGTCTCCCGGAATATCTGGAGATATTTACTGAGGTCTTGGAAATCTACGTACAGAATCTAAGTTCTACTATAAATTATGTTTTACTGAATGCTTTGTAAAATTAATAAATATGCTCAATATTTGACCTGAATTACATACATTTTCGGTATTCGGTATTTCTGCATTAATACTGGTTTTCAAACACTGAAAAAATTATATATGAACAGAGTCGCTGTATTCTAAAGCTTTATAATACAGGGATTCTAAAACGATAATATTACTAAGCTACTAATGAGAGCATAAAAAACAAAACAAAAATATATCAAAATGCCATTACGTTAAGACATTTCAGAGTGTTCATTCTAATTCTAAATGGCATTTGCGCAAAATTATCATTCATATTTTAACCAAAAGCATTTAAAATCATAAAAGTTTAACACTTGCTAAGAAATCAACGCAACAGATTTACAAAAGTTTTAAACAAAGTCGTTTATTCAAATATTCACGTGCTATTTGTTTGAAACTTTTCCCATTTTCTTTTGATGGTATCCGCACAATCTTGACCTACATCTATAAATCTGTTTATTCTTTTCTTTATACTTCCTTTTACTTTTACATTGGACCAATTCAGTAGCCGGTTCCTATTCACACTCTTGAGTCTACACGACCACGCTTCACGCTTGTGAAAAGGGTTCATACATTTTACTACCCCCGATAAAAAGGTCCGTATAAAACATGAATAATTGTCCATACAATTACAAAGCGATCTACGTAACCATACAAAAGTAAAATCACTATTTGTTTTATTAAAAAAGCATTTTTTTAAATCATTTGCATTTTCATATGTGAAAGTATTATTTAACAAAATGCTCTTAGCTTATGGTTAGATTCTTTATTTTGAAGTTAGTAACCTCAACATTTTTGGATTGTAGCAGGGAGACTAAACGGCAGGATCAACCATCTAAATAATATCCACGCTAAGCGTTGTTAAACCACTACAAGCGTTCGAACATCACAAAACCGGCCCAGCACTTGTGATAACTTGCAAGAACTGCCAGAAAAATCAAGGTTACTGGTACTATTAAACGTTATATCATCCATATAAACAGTCTTTAGTTTGACATTTCTAACAAAGGAGGCTTATGGCCCACAACTTTCTATAGTAATTTCACTAGGTCTACCAAAAAAATATTTTGTTTAAAATTATGCTGATTGAATTTAATTTAGCAGCTGACGTAATATTAATTACACCTGTTTCGTCTAACACTATAAAGCAAATTTTGTAAAACATAGTGCTATTAAATGAAATAAACTTCCACAGTTATTATCTATATAATAAATGTTGCCTCCTCTGACAGTGCCAAGCGTTAGATCCCCTACACTATTTCCACCCGGAAACAACATTTGTATTATGCATGGTATTTCTAACATTTGTGAAGAGTGCACATTTTGTACTAACTAACCCGTCCCAATACCGCTTGCTTAAATAGCTGCTCGCATAGCTTCTCAAATATTCTTAACTGCCTCTGACTTCCTATAACGCTAGTTTATAAGGCTGAATTCGGTTACAGAATTTTGAACATTCCTACCGTTAAGGAAGTTTATAATAAATCGTAGGGCTATTCTTTGTGATATTCATTTCGTTAAATAACTACACACATAAGACCGTTCATTAAGAATGAAACCATCTGCAAACTCATACTTTAAACGTTAATATGACCTTAAGCTTTCAAATAGTTAGACTCCCCAATGATTATCCAGTAGCTTGTTGTTGGTATATATTTTCTGATAATCATAGGATTTTCTTCTTCTTCAGACCGAATAGTAACATTCTTTCTGATATATTTTTCTATGTACGGTTGTATATCTTAATACTTCCTATCTTAAACTTTGATATGGTAGGAAATAAGTTTGTCTTCATATTCCCACTGGTACTTTTTGTGCTTATATTTAACGTCGTCGTAAAATTAAATAATACGAATAATAATCCTTCTGAATTAACCCGAAGTGGCTTTAAAATATTTGTTCTTTGAATTTCACTTGCATTTAATAGAATGGATTTTGTTATCAGAAAACCTCTTCATGTATTTCAGTGACATGAAATACGTTTCTTCCTCCGTGACCATCTAAATGATTCAGTCTTATCCAACGTCTTTTTAGCAGCAACGCATTTGTTTGTTGCTCCGGAAACGCAGCATTATCTTGAGATTGCGAATCATCTACGGGTATACTGGCGAAAAGGAACTAGACATCGAATCTGACCATTAAGTCCATGGGAACTAGTCTTATACTTGAAATCTGTTCTAGAAAATGGTAAGAGTCTAGCATGTAGGACTCCGATCGCCCTACGAAATTGTTAAGTAACGGGGTGAGAAATCGGTTGAAGAGGGATTCAGGAATCGTTGGGAATGATCTTCTGTACTTGTGGATCAAGGGTAGATCTTTTGATGACATTGGTAATCAATTTCTCTATTTTCGATGTTCACAATATCTACTCTTGATCCACAAGTGCAGAAGAAGATCATTCCCCGCGATTATCGAATCCCTCGTGTATATGGTCTACCTAATATTCACAAACCTTTGATGCCCCTTCGACCGATTGTCAGTACAATAGGGTCTCCCACATATAAATTGGCACGATTTCTCACCCCGTTACTTAATAAATTCGTAGGACGATTTTCTTCCGCACATGTGGATCAAGAGTAGATATTTTGAACTTCGAAAATAGAGAAATTGGTTACCAATGTCATCAAAAGATCTACCGTTGATCGACAAGTGCAGAAGATCATTCACAAGGATTCTCGAATCCCTCGTTTATATGGTCTACCTAAGCTACATAAACCTTTCATGCCGCTTCTACCGATTTCTCATCCCGTTACTTAATAAATTAGTAGGGCGATCCGAGTCCTACATAAGAAACTCTTCTGATTTTCTATAACAGATTTCTATTATAAAACTAGCTCGTACATACTTAATGGTCAGCTTCGATGTCGAGTCCTTTTCACCAGTATACCCCCGGATGATGCTATTAGCATCATCAACGACCTACTGTGTTTGTATGAGGTCCATTTATTTCCAATTTAGGGACCATTTCTGCGATCAAACATCTGGAGCTGCTACGGGTTCTCCGTTGTACCCTGTAGTCAACATTTTTATGGAAACATTTGAGTAATTGGCATTATCTTCCTCGATATATAGCCCAAATGTTGGTTTCGTTACGTGGATGACACGTTTCTTAAATGGTCGTCGGGACTAGACGCACTAGGTACCTTCTTAGATCGCATAAACTCCCAACCCCAATATTCATTTTAAGATGGAGATTGAGGCATCAAGCTCCCTTCATTTCTTAGATTTATTGTTGAAACGTATATAAGATCATTGTCTCACCCTTGTCAGAAAATGTATGTGATTAATTATCAAGTACAGCGAATTTTCAAGTTGTGTGACACAACTCTGCTTTCCCAGGAGTTGCGAACGGTCAATAAGACGTTTCAGGAATCCATCCATCGCTGGCAAAAATACTTCCGAGGTGAAAGCTACAGCTTATTTGCCATTCGTCAAGGATTCGACCTACAAAATTGCCCGCATACTAAGGAAATTTGATATCAAAACAGTATACTCCCTAATCTAAAAGATTTCGCAAGTTCTCCTTTCTTCAAAAGATGTCATCCCGTTGTAAAGCGAAGGAGTTTATCAGATCTCTTGTTTCTGTGGTAAGGTGTATATCGGAGAAACTAAGCGACACGTTTAAAGGAGCACGAACAATCAGACGTAACGTAACCATTATGTTCCAAGATACTAAGAAAATTCAGAGAAGCCATTGAGGTTTATAATCTCCCCAATAATATTAATAGGGACGATGGTATTTAAATTCCCATCGCTTGGAGGATCACCATCGCCATTTCTCCCCCTGCACTCGATAACAACCGTCCGAATTGAACGGCTCCACCCTAGTGCACAGCCCCCAATCCAGTCCTTGCCTATATAAGCATGATCCGGCCAAGTTTGAAATAATGGATTGAATTCATTTGTTGAAGTAACATAATCGTCTTGAAAATGTCCTTAAAACAGTAGACGAAACGTCGGCACTTATCAGAGCCTCTTTACGGTTTCAACCCGGAAACAACATTCATATAGATAATCACCGTGGAAGTCTATTACATTTAATAACCTATATCTTATTTCTCTCGTTACAATTTCCTATATGCAATTTATGAAACTTAGTTGTAAAACTGCTGTGATTAAGCTTATTGAGGTTCAAAGTTTCATGTTTTCTTCTTTTAAATAAAAAGACAAACTGGATATTTCTAACGCGCAAGTACACTAGACTATGTACCCGAAATCATAGGACGTGCATTTGGAATCAATGAATCTACTGTTCGCACTATTTGTTCAACATTCAAGGACTTTGGCAACAAAAAATATGAAATATACAGAAGCATATCCTAGTTGATGGCAACATAATCAAGCATACAGCTATTTATATCTTACAACGCTTACAAGATGAGAATGACAGTAATAAAGTTTTGAAATTTAATGCTAGTAAGGGGTGGTTCGATAAGTTTTACAAGTGCTGCAATTTTCACACCATCAAATTTACTGGTGAATTTGTAAGTGCCGAACAGGTTTCAGCTAACCAGTATGCTTCTGAATTATTAAACTTAATTCAGACAGAAGGGTACTCGCCGAAGCAGGTTCTTAACGCAGATGAGACGGGCCTGTACTGGAAAAGGATAGCTAACCGAACCTTTATTTAAAAGGATGAAACAAAGGCTCCAGGTTTTAAAGTTTCTAAGAATATGTATGAATGTTGTTTCCGGGTGGAAACCGTGTAGAGGCTCTGACAAGTGCCGACGTTTCGTCCGATATTTTCTAAGGATCGTTTAACTTTGCTGCTTTGTGGAAATGGAGATTTTAAGTGCAAGTCCCCTCTGAAAATGATTGGATTTTTAGTTTTTGTATGCATTATATTTTAGTTTTTTCGAATATAAACGTTAATTTTAAACTTTTGTTTTTAGTCTTAGGTAAATTTTGGATCTCAGCCCCTCTTTTGGTATTACTTCTTTGTTTCCATTTACGCAAATTTCATGTACGCAACAGAACCCTCGCGTACATGGGGGGTTTAGTGTATTTTAAAACGTTAAGGTCAAATCTACACGTTACGCGGGCATATGCCGTCTGACTTGCTGTTTCCAATTTCAGTACATGCGCTTTCGGTTTCTTCAACTGATAATGCGGTGATACTCCATAATACGTGTGTTTGAGTCATTTATCGGGCAATATAATAATTGTTCTTATACATAGACTTGAGGGAAGTACAGCGAGTTAAAAAATATAATAATTATAAGTGCACAATATCTTTGAAGAATTTGTCAAATTTTGACTTAGCGCTACCTTAGAGTTTAAGCAAGGTTGAAATAGCAACGGTCAACGTTGTATAAGAGTACCATTGTGGATAGCTAGCTACCAGTTTCTTGCACATTGAATGGTGGATTTTTTCCATAGTTACGCTATATATTAGTGTGCTGTTAATGCATTATGATACATTATGATGATAGTATTAGTTTTGGTCTAACTTTGGAATAAATATTTCAATTAAAAATATTTTATTTAAAAGTGTATAAAAAGGGCGAAACTGATATTACCACTAATTTTAACTTCTTCCGATAAAGGGTGAAATACTGGATAAGATAACCCAGAATTCGAATCAAGTATACACCACTGATTCAACTATACTGACATATTCATTCGAAAAATTAATCATACAAACTATTTTTCTGTGTCAATATTTACAACATAGGAAAAGATTATTTTGGAAATTTGTTAAAAATTGCAATTTTCTATTCTAAATTTGCTTGCCGCTCGGACGGAGTTATTAGTATAAGTAGGCATATGGGGGAAAAAAATTTTACTGAAACGCCCTCCAGCAAAAAATCTGCAACTAAGGGGTGGCTACTGCAATACGTAAATCAAGGAAACCTTGATTTACGCGCACGCTCAAAAATTGAAATTTTAAACATCTACATGGAATAATAAATATCCGTATTCCCAGAGCTAACAAGTTGAATAATTTCATCTGAATTATAGAAGCAGTGTACGCGGGATAGAAACCGGAAGTGTAATATTTGCTTATGTACACTCAAATTTTCCTACGGATTGTATAAACCTAGCGCCTACTTTAAAATACATGACTTAAGCATTTTTTATGAAACACAAGCGGCTTAATTTTCTTTGCACACTGAAACTGATACGCCTGCCCTACACAAATGTTGGCCAGACTAAACATAATTCACTGCATATAAAGTACCATGCTGTTTTCAGATGTTTTTAATGTGCATTCACTGACTTGATTGCATACTCTTTTAATTTGAATGCACTCATTGTGGCTATGCAATAAAATATGAAAACTAAACGTAGAAAAATTGCATATAAACAATATTCATAAATTCGTAAACACCAGTTGAAGTTTAAAACTTGCCAATCATTTCTAATTTATTATTAAAAAATGTGCAATGTTTCAATAAATTATTCACAAAAATATTTGTATCGTATATTAAACCAATTTTAAAACACTGGGATTTTTTTAGTAGACAAAACTAGTCTGCTCATTAAATTAGGTATATTTTTGAAATCTAAGCAATCCCATACCTTAGCGATCAACTTAGTTAAACATTATTAGGTATTTAGAAGAACTACGTTAAAAGTTGCCACTAACATACTACAATTTGCTATATGAAGTAGTAGCTAATGCACGAAATAAATAGATATATCTTTTGTACGTATACATACAGTGATGTCATTTAAATTCTGTAACAACCTGTTTAAAAAAAAAACAAAATACCGAAAATTCATTTATTAATATTTTTGAGAAAGTTAAATATTATTTTTAGAACAACTACTTTCTCTATGGAATAGTTCACGCCGTTTTAGAGATGGGCAATAACGTTCTTTTTAAAGATCCGTTCACTTGTTTGAAGTGGTTTAATTATTTAATTTCATAATACAAGAGTATTATATGTTATATTATATATGTTGTATTATAAAGATGTCCCAACAAGAGCGGACCATTTAAATTTTAAATAAAACACAGGTTTTTTGAGAAAATACCGAAATTTTGATTTAATCTTAAAATAGACATGTGGAAATTATCTATGGAACAACACATCTGATAAATGCCCTCTTCGGCTTTGCTGGCACATTTGCATTCTTTTGACGAAATTTTCAATCACGGTTTGGCATAACTGTGGCTGGATTTCAGTGATACAGCGTCTTATCTCCTCCTTCAAGGATTGGGTGATCGTGGGCTTGTTGACATAAACTTTTGACTTAAAAAAACACCAGAGAAAATGCGTTAAATCGCACGATTTTAGCGGCCAATTCCGGTCGCCCAAACGGGAGATTACACGACCAGGAAATGTCTCGTGCAATAATGCCATTGTTTCACGTGATGGGTGGCAAGTGGCACCGTCCTGTTGGAATAAAACGTCTTCAAGATCCATGCCATCCATTTGTGGCACAAAAAGCTGGGTTATCATGCCCAGATACCGGTCGCCATTGACTGTTTGTGCATTCCCGGCAGCGTCGTCGAAGAAAAATGGTCCAATGATGCCTCCAGCCCAAAATTCAAACCAAACAGTGACACGCTCGGGATACATTTCCTTCTCGTGAAACACATGTGGGTTTTCTTCACTCCAAATGCGGCAATTTTGCATGTTTACGAAACCATCAACATGAAAATGGTCCTCATCGCTGAAGATGATTTTGTGGGAAAACTCACCTTTCACTTGTTGTTGTTCAATGAACCAATTATGGTATGGTCTGTAGGCTTGAGTTGTTGAGTCAGTTGGATTTTGGAGGCATAAAGACACAAATCTTTCGTGAGAATACGCTGCAGTGCTTTTTGAAATATTTAATTCTTGAGCACGATGCCGAATGGATGATCCCGGACTCTCGATCACATTCTGGCGAACAACAGTGATATTTTCTGCTGAACGACCTGGACGAACATATGTCGATGGTCTGAAATCAGTAATCGACCCAGTCTCCTCGCATTTTTCGATTACTCTCTTCACAGTTGATGCACTTGGAACATTTTTATTACCAAACATTGGATGCAATTTGCGAATCGTGGCGTCAAACTTTCACCATTCTTGAAATAATGTTTAACAATAAGAATGCGTTGTTGTGTCGAATAGTGATCCATTTTTAATAATGGCGGACTGTCTACAATCGAATTGTCATAGTGGTTTGAGTGTTACAGTAAAAATGGCGCCAAATTTAAATTTTCCGCACTTGTTGGGACATCTTTATAACATATAAAACAAACAAGCAAAGTTGATTGAAAGTCCTTAAAGCTGAGCTTTAACCATTCCTTTCCGAAAACTGGTGATCATTTTAACAACCGTTTTCCGGAAACCTGCTGAATGCACCACTGAAGACATATACATACAACCAACCATATTACCAATTCCGGCCCCATACAGTTTTCTTAACCTGATATCTACTTTCGTGTTGATATGTCTCTTGGTACGTTTTGTGCCAGCCAACCCTTCATCACATGCGAAAGTTGCATCCGGTTATTTTCCTATATGATACATGTATTCAAGAAATTTGCTGTCCCTTAGACTTTCAATCTAGAATTTCTAGTTTTTAAATACAGGTAACCTCCGCTTAACTCGGGGGATGCATCCCTAGCTGATACGCGATAAACGAATATCCGCGTTAAACTTGGGAAATCGATTTTTTTTTATTTTTAACACTACTTTGAGAAAAATAGGCATATTTTAAAATATAGATTTATTTATAAACAAATAAAGTTTACATTCAACTCAACATTTAACCCTATCTTTAATCGTGCATATAAGCAATAAACCAAAAAAATATGCATATGCAGGTTATTATTTTGGTTTTAAAAATGTGTCTAAAGTGGCCTGTTTGCTTTTGAACGCTTATTTTGCAGCATTTGTCTGTAAAATTAAATCAATGCGTCACATCTTCGTTTCACGACACTCACTCGCACAAAATCAGGATCATTTGCCTCTAACATTTCTATTGACTGATAGTAATGCAAAAGTGCCTCTTCAAGAACTTTCACTGTCAAACATCGAGATGGGCTAGGCTCCGGAGATTCTGCTTCCTGCATATCAACATGACGGTCCATCTCATGTAGTTCCTCATTTGTTAAAGCTTCATCATGTGATTGTAGCAGTTCTTCAACATTTTCCACGCCAACACCTTCGTTGCCTGCAAAGCTGGCAATTTCGCTAATCTCCTGAAAAATATCGGTAATACCATTAACAGGTGTAGAGATATCAGGAATAATTTCACTGTAAAGTTTCTTCCAAACACCCTTCATACAGGGTTGCGTAACTTTATTACACGATTCCTGAATGTTCCTTACGGCCTTCATTATGTGAAAAATGTTCCTCCACTCTTTCACATTTTGTCTGCTTCCTCCATCGGTTTCTTCCATTAGGTGACTGAATGTTCTTCTAGTGTAATACGCTTTAAAAGTCGCAATTGCTCCTTGATAGTATTTGGTGGAAAAAATACTACTTAAACAGAAAATTTTATACATGAATTGAGATAAGTAGGATGACCAAGCGCATTATCCAAATCTTAAAGTCCACGAGGATCATCCCCGATGTCCTGACAATATTTTCTTACAGCTAGGCAGAAATAGGTCTTGAACCAATACACAAATATAGATTGTGTAACCAATTCTCTACGGTTTCTTCTCCAAATAACAGGTAGGTTACCTTTGCAGTATCCACGCATAGCTCTGGGTGTATCAGAATGATAAACTAGAAGTTAAAGCCACCTGATGCATTTCCACCCAAGAAAAGAGTTAATATATCCTTTGCAGCATTAAATCCTAATACATCTTCTTCCAGAATAAAGTCGTTTCGTCTATGTTAAACACCAAATTTGCAGGATAATTACCTCTTTCTATATTAACTCGAAACTTTTTCGGATAATTTCCGGCCGCCTCTAGATCAGCACCAGCTGATTCGTCAATAATTTTTAAATTTTGTAAGTTGGATCGTTTTCTAATGCGATCAAACCAACCTTTTCTTCTCTTAAAGGTTTTTTCGCCGCCATGTTGTGCTTTTAAATGACCAAACAGATTTAATGCTTTGTTGATGATAATTTGAGAACTGATGGGAATATATCGCTGGTTTAAATCGTCTATCCAATTACTCAATAACGTTTCAATTTCCGTAATTACGAAACTTCTAGTTCAAGACACTTTAGAAGCAGTTGATGTAACACTTTCATTGGCTTTTTTATAGTTAGCTTTGTTTTTTAAATTGTTCGCACAGTCAATTCTGCAAAATTATAATATCTGCCTACAGATGCAAAACTAATATCTGCTTCAATTTTTTCAATAATTTTACATTTTGTTTCCAAACTTATCACGTTACGTGCTTTCTTTTTTTGGCTTACAAAATCATTACTTCGGCCTCATTGGCATTTTAAAATTTGTGCAGAGAATAATGAAAAATAATTAAATAATTGCTGTACTCACGAATAATACAGATATACTAATGTTATTTTACGTGATTCCGAAAAAGAAAACAATTTGTAAAAGTTTGTTCCTAGAATGATCTAAGCACACATTTAAGCTTCGCTTTGTGTCGCCGATTTTGTTTTTATGTAAAGTATACATACATAATTGGCAGAATTTTACAGTAAACGCTGTAATACTGAGCGTGTTTCGGAGTTCCCACGTTCGCACATATATAGCAATCTGAACTTCGCTTTGGGTCGCCGATGTTGTTTTTATGTTTTAAGCAGTAAATAATAATTCGGAAAATTTTTAAGTAAATGCTGTAATATTGGGCACATTTTGGAAGTTCCGAAGTTCAAAAATAATTAAATTTGGTAAATAAATGAGTCCGCGTTATAACGAATCCGCGGTTGTCGAACCCGCGTTAAGCGGGGGTTACCTGTATTGTTTTGAAAAGTGCATATCAGAACATAAACAAGTATCATCAAATAGGAAGTATGAGTACATAAATCCATAAACCAATTCTCGATTAAGAAGTTGTTATAAACGAAGTCACAAACAAATTAATGCCAAAACTTTCGATAAAAATCAAAAATATAGCACTAAACAGAGCACGATAGACCCACAACGTTTTAAGAAATAACATTCTTTAAGTATACCAACACATTTAAATATAGATTACAACTTTCAGAGTTAATGCAACTACATACGCCAAGTCGCTGTATATCACAACAGACCTCTCTCATTGGTTTCTTAGTTTCTTACAACCCTTTAAAAATACTTCAACATTGCTTCAATTTTTTTTTACAAGCAAATTGTTGTTTATTTATTTATATAACGTCGGCCTATTTCCGTTGCTATGGCCAATCACCGACGCCAGGGATTAGGATCACATATCTAGGAATTTTACCGTATCCTGTGTTCCAAACTGGAATTGGGTTCTTTTACGTGCACGTGGTCTTCATTTACCTACAATACACGGGACCCACAGTTGTACGTTCCTCCCGGAAGACGAGCACCATAAATACTTTTCCCTAATCACAAAAAGCCGACCGCCTCTGAGTCTTGAACCCGAGACCGCACGCTTAGTAGCCTAGTACTTAGCCACTGAGTTAACGAGACGGCTGGATTGATTTAAATCACTACATTAGTATTTTTTGCAAGAGCTTTACAATGAATTAGAACATTACATTCAAGAGGTCAGCTTTATGTAAAGACTCAGATGATTCTTATAATGTACTAAGCTATAACTAATCAGATTTATTACTTGTACACCTCAAATGCAAACATTATTAACTGGTACCTCCGGCGTTCGAAAATTTGATTGCTAAACCTTAGGCAAATGTTCTTTCAAGGGTATCAATTGTTCCATTAATACTTTCTGTTGATATCACATATATGTTTCCAATAAAATAAGGTCAATGTAGGTGGAAAACATCTTACTTATCAAAAATTCAGATAAACTTACTGTTTATAAGCTAACATAACAATTTAAGTGTAGGTGTAATTCATTGTGAATTATATGTAAGATGTCCTTCTTATTCTTTCTGGTAAACTTGCATTTCAACACGTGTCTATATCTACGCAACGTTAACATTGCTTCAGTTTTGTTACAAGTATATCACTACACAGTATAGGTGCAAGCATGTAACCGTTTGTAGCACCTGGGTTAATATAAAACATTACAATGGTATTTTTGGAGCAGTTTACGATCAATTTATTCTCTAGTAGGTATATGACCTAAACAACAGGTCAGTTTCATGTAAAGACTCGGACGATTTTTATAATGTATACAATTATAAACTAATCAAATTTAATACTTTTGTACCTGTCAAATTGCAAACAAACCTCATGGTGGCAAATTAGATTGCTAAACCTTAAGCAATTGTTATTTCAAGGGTAGGAGTTATAAAACAATTGCTCCATTAATATTTTCTGTTGGTATCTCATAGATGTTTTCAATAAAATAAGGTCAAAGTAGGTGAAAACTATCGTACTTCTAAATATTAAATAAATCTTTTAAAATATCCGTTACACATGATCTACCATCTTCCTTGTACTTTGATCACGCATGTGATTAACACAAAGATTAATATCCTCTCAATTTAATTATCATTAAATGGGAAATTTGACATATGCAAATTATATCTCTCCAAAACAATTTAGCGACAAATATTCCTGCCAGCTATTGAGACAAAATAAAACAGTTATCAATTATTTTAGAGACAGTACTCGATCGCCACTCACTAAACTCAAACTATCCATGCAATGGTCACACCATTAACAACAATACAAGACGTGGCGCAGTCAAGTACGATACGAATCTTCGCGTCCAAACGGACACTCATGATTGTTCTATAATTTTTTTATTGAGTTTAGCAATCGAACGTTATTTAGGAAAAGTTCAGTTGCCAACAATCATGAATATCAGCGTTGTAATGTAACGCTCCCGCTATTGTATAGAACTTCGTATAATATTATTGTTAACCGAGCTATACAGTTCATTATTGACAGGCGTTTACCTTATTGTCTTCCTTTTTAAAAGGGTGATTTTTATGCATCCCTTGTTGAATAAATTTGTTGTATTATATCATCTCCAAATGCTGGTCTTAAGTGTCTTCAATTCTGTGGAAATACCGCCCAATATTCAGCAAGCCAACATCAAAGGGCGAGAGTTGAAGGTCTGCGCCGTGGAAAAAAAATTAGAATCCGAACTGAACCGACAGCGACGCCTCTTGCCGTGCATTATTTCCTGGAGGCGCCGACCTATCCCCTATTCTGAAAACATCTGCCCAAACCAGGCCTCCGATTGATTTTTATTGTCGTAGGGATCCAGCACCCTCACTGTACACGTGCATCGCTTACAGTCCCATTTTTGTGCTAATGACTATATTGTCTTTCTTATAAAGCATGGTGAAACATGCGCGAAAGCTCTTGCAATTGTAATAATTTTAAACTTAAGAATTGTAGCTGTAGGTGGATGTTTTTGATTTAAAAAAGTTCAACGAGTATTTGAAGCTACTAACAAAGGATATAGTTTAATAGATCTCAAAAAACTTCATCTCAATAACTGGTAAACTAGTAAAGCATTATCAGTTTATGAAATCGTTCCAAGGAGGTCTTGTAAACGTAAAAACAAATAGGTCCAGCATAACAACCCTACTAGATGAGGTAGCAAATCTTCAAGTCGTCACAGGGTATTTACTATACAAACAATCCAATTAAGCAAAACATTAACACACATCTATCCTGCCTATGGCAAACGTCAGGCTCAGTATAGGCCTCCACTAAAGTATAGTGATAATATAAAAGAAAACGATGCATTTCTGAAACCTTCTTCGATTTATCTAAGTGGGAAGCAGTATTTTAAAACTATCCAACTATGTGTTAACTATCTCCTCACTCAAAGTATTCCATCAAGCCAACTAGAAAGAAGAGTCCTCAGATAGTATTCTCTTCTACAATGGAACAAACATGTGGAAGAGTTGATAAAAACAACTGTTAATAAATATATAATTATGCCTGTGTCAATTTTTGCGGATACTATAGTCGGAATTTGTTAAATTGGTGCTTTTTATTTAATTAAATTTTAATGCAAAAATTGATATTTCCAAAAAAGTCAGCAACATCATATATCCTTCATCTTTTTCCGGTTTTCCATGTGTTAGATTATGTGTTTGCTAAAAACAAAAGCCAACACACGGTTATCTCCCGGAAAACCTGAAGATATTTACTGTGCCCGTGGAAGTATACGTACTGAATTATCCTTCATCTTGAACTTTTTTCTCACAATTAATCCAAGTGCTTACCCTAGGGTAATTACTTGGTGTACAATATAAAACTGTACGGATATACGAGCGAATTGCGGGTGGTAGTACTTCTGTGCTGAAGCCCCACTCAGCACAGTGGATTTCAAGCATACTTACCTCTCTCGGACAGGTGCTTCCCAGGAATTCCTCCTGGCACAGCCGAGGTTGAGTTGCACTATTTAAACTCGCACATCAAGCAGGAGCTTGGGGCATTAGTGTTTGTAGTAAGGATGTTTGACGTCGTACTGAACAAGCTCTCTAATCAGAGAGTTGTCGAGCGACTTTCCAGCATCGTACAGATTTTGGGTTTGTCTCAACACAAATACATCCACCGTGTCGATCAAAAGCTAGCGATGCAGCGTTTGTTTTCGAACGAAGAAGTGAGCACTAGTATCTTGTTCTGGAATACCTGCAAAATATTCATACACGTAGGTTCGTACAACCACGCTGCGGCATCGTATGTGAGCATACGCTTTGTATCGAGCGATAATTTTGATAGACTGTTAAACATAAAGTTTGCAGAACTTCCCGGTTACCTTGCACAGAACATAGTCCGGGTAGCTCAGGAAGTTCAGCCACTTATCTAGGGTAATGCTTAGGTATTTTGCTGTATCCTTCCAGGGGATGTTAACGTTGAATAACTCCAAGGGAGCCATCTGACTAACGCGTTTTCGTAAGAAGACAATCGCTTTGCTTCTTTGAACATAAACCTTGGCGCGGCACATATAGTACAACGTTTCCAGTCAAGCTAAGTAAACAGGGCGGTGTCGTACGCGTACAGTACTATGCTGTTGTCCCTTGGAATATCATTGACAAACAAGCTTAACAACAAAGGACAGATGACGCTACCTTTCGGTAAGCCTGCCCTCATAACTCTACTAATCGACGTTGCTCCTTCGCTACTGAAACTCCTGTCGTTCAAATACGATTTGTTGTATACGTCCGGGAGTCCTGTGTATATCAGTTATCTCAGCAGTCCGGGGTACCAAACTTTGTAGAATGCTTTTTAAATGTCGAGCAACATAGCAGTAGCAGTACTTAGGCAGTCGTTCTAAGTTCCGACCTAAATTCGAACTGCTCTTCGATTAGCAAATTTCAAGAAGAGATGTGATCTAGTAGGAGCAGTCTTCTGTGTAAAGTTCGTTCAAACACTTTATTAAGACTGCTGAGCAGACTGATAGGAAAAATATTCACGAACATTAAGTTCGCATGTAGAAGTCACCTAACATTCTTCACACTCGTTCTGGGATTTCAAAAGAGATTTTGTAAGTGAAGTTTAAATGTGAATAATATGTAGCGAATAGTCAATTGTGATTATTTTGGGCTGTTTATTCTTATGTATTTTGTAAATTATTAGTGTAAACTGCAGTTTTTATTTTGAATAGACACTCTGGCAGTATATACTAACAAATTGTGAGTTTAATTAACCCACGCCTGATAAGTCGTAGCAAGTGGAATTAGATGTGACAATAGCTTAAACTGTGGGCCAGAATCACATATGTTCAATGGGGTAACTACCCGGGGGCAGAATTAAAAGTAAAAATGGCTGAAACTGAAAAGATGCAACCGTCGTCACAAACAAAGTTGGCGAAGCTTATGTAGAAAATTGACAATCTAAACAAAAAATTGGCTAATTTAAGCACTGACATAATCAGGAAAGTAGATAATTTAAGCAGTGGCATAAACAGTAACACAGACAATTTAAGTGGTAAAATGAACAATCAAAATAATATTAAATGTAATAGACTTCCACGGTTAGTATCTGTATGAATGTTGTTTCCGGGTGGAAACCGTGTAGAGGC
>JAWQRN010000598.1:0-27998 GCA_033557685.1 Sperchopsis tessellata
AATGATGCGAGGTTTTTGTTTGTTTTTCCAGATTTCGTCGAAGACTTCTGGCAAAAAAATAGTTGTATACCATTCAGAGTTAACTATTCTTCGATCCTCTATAGGAATGGTTACGACATGTCCAGTGCAACCGAAGAAACAAGCGATCATTTTCTTGAAAGCGCTTCGTGAATGAACAGCTTTTGTGGGATTCGGTTAATCTTGGAACACCCAAACAGTAGATTGTTGCATAGTTTTCCGTTGTTACGAATATATCCAAGTTTCGTCACTTGCTACGATATTGTATTACAATTCCTCGGTCTTTTTATTGAGCATTTCTTTACACCAATTAACACGAGCCTTTTTTTTGAACTTTGGTCAAATTATGCGGAATCCATCGGGAACAGATCTTTTTCACAGCTTAATTTGCATGCAAAATATAATGAACTGCAATCTTTGGCATGCCTCTAACTCAATGTAAGTCACATGACGATATTATTTAATCTTGTTGCGCACATCATCGATGTTTTTTTTAATAGTAACCGATTTTGGTTGACCTTCACGAAATTCATCTCTGACGGACGCACAACCACGACGAAATTCTGCGAACCAATTATAAACACTCTTTTCTGATAGTGCGTCTCTACCAAAAGGTGAACGAAGCGATAATATGTATTGTTGTTGAGTTAGGCCTCTACTAGAATCGTAAAAACTCATCCAACGAAAACCTTTTTCACAAAATTGTTTTTTTAACGCTCACTGTAAACAAACAACTCGTTCAATTTCTAAGCTGCCACTGTTTTCACAATAGCAAATGTCAAATTTTACGAAATTATTAATTACACATCTCAATAGCGCCACCTAGTGGTCGTTTGTGAGCACTTAAAGGCAACTAGAAACGCGATTGCAAGTATCGGCTCGAACGAGGTGAATTAGCGTTACCAAGTTTTTCAGATTATTTTTTATTGGGAGTTATTTATTCTCAACTATGTTGCTCAAAAAATGTATAGAGAATTTGTTGACAAAAATTATTTTTGAATTCAAATGGTATATTGTATTTAGTTCACTAATTCTTTTTTGAAAACAACTGTCAGTTTGGCCTATATATTGACTTAAACAAGATGAACATTTCAGAAAGTAAACACACCTCTTTCTCAACGCAGAAACCTAGTCAGCCTTTGTTACGAATTAAAAGAGTTTTCAACGTATTTGTATTAAAGAAAGCAGAAGAATACTAGCTTCCATGTGCATCTCTATTAAAGGAAATGCAGAAAAACATTACATGCTCTACTGGCAACAGTCCAAATGCAGCTTCATGATTTGATCTCACTTCATATATAAAACATTTAAAGTTTTAAAGAGCCACTGTCTGAATCATAAACTTGGACCTTGACGATGGCCTCCATGAATAGACTAAATTCCTTCGACATGTGGATATATTCTTAGAATAACCTGACCATGTTACCAGCGGGGAAGTTTTAGGGAGAATGAAAGTAGATATAAAAGTGGTAAGGAAGATAAAAAAAGAAAACTGGGTCACATAATGAGATACACAGAGAGATTCGAGCTATTATAACTAATACTCCAAGGAAAGGTGAAAGGCAGGTGAGGAGCAGGACGGAGGAGGATTTCGTGGTTGAAGAACATGGTTTAACATAACAACCACAGAATTGTGGAATTGGACTTGCTACGAGTCGCATACAAAGGACACTTGTGGGTAGGTTACCTGTATATTTGAAATTTTATCCTATCTCAGTTATGACCTAACCTAACATATTATTAATAGAGGGAGATCAGTTCCTTAAAGATATCATAAGATTGCTACAGACTAACAAAAAAGAATCTTTGACTTCATAATGCAATTTATGAGCAGCGAACATGTACTGATATAAATTTTACCCAATATCTAGAGATTTACCTTCCTTAAAACTTACGTTTTTTGCCCTCCCATATTCCGTGGCTTATATCTTGTTTGTCTCAACGAAGTCATCACGATAGGCCCCTTGGCGTGAACTATGTGTCCTTGTTATTTTCATTATGATCTTTAGTCAATCATGTTTTTGAAAACGAAATTTAAAAATAGAAGAGGTATATGGGCTTCGATCTCGGAAGCATTAAAACATATTGAATAAATATTCCAAAAACGTTAATAAAAAAATAATTTGTTTTATCTATGT
Source organism: Sperchopsis tessellata (assembly GCA_033557685.1). Taxonomy (NCBI): domain Eukaryota; kingdom Metazoa; phylum Arthropoda; class Insecta; order Coleoptera; family Hydrophilidae; genus Sperchopsis; species Sperchopsis tessellata. The sequence goes on from JAWQRN010000598.1 coordinate 2,157, forward strand.
AAACCACATATGATTTAGTCTATTTAAGATATAAATTGCATTCGTTTGATTATACTACATAAACAGTCATGCTGGAAAGCACAAAGTGCACACTCAGCTTTAAATGCATCCAGAACTATATTAAGCGAACTTCTGCAATCACGAAGTATATGTTTGTCAAAAATAATACAATAGCATTAACCTCCATACGCTCATTATTTAACTGCCAGTCATCATGAGCGAACACCACAAATCCCCAGAATGAATCTTTGTTCATTTCAAACACGTACAGGAACTTTAGCAGCACAAATCCCTTTCACGACGTTTCAACTCTCCCAATCGATTCCCCGAAACTAAACCCCGCTCAAAGTGCAGTACGCCACAGATCCTAAGCTGATAATTTGCAGGCTTGAAACTCTGATAATGCCTAATGTTGGACCAGGGCCATCAGACCGCATATACATGCTGGTCCTTAATATTCAGAGTAGACATCATGGGCGAGATGCAACTTGATAGGACTTGCACGTACTCGTTGCCATGGCTTCGCCTCAATCCTACGGCAGAATACAGGTCTAATGAGGGGTCATGTGTATCATGATGGGTTTTAATTGTGAATTTTGCTGTCTCTAATTAAGACGTTCTTGACACTGCCTTCCTGAAAGTCGTGTAATTTGTAATACGGTATGTTAATTTCTGTGCTGATAACTGCAATGTTCGAGAAATTCGCGCTTTCAGATTATTATCTGAATGTCTAATTTGAACGTGTGAGGTAGAATCTTACAACTTTGTAATTTTCTGTTCTCTTATTTCGTGTAATGAAATAATACGTGTGTGAATATGCTGATTAAAAGCGGAAGGAAGTGCCACCCTCAAATCGTATGCCGCGTTGTCCACATTGAAGTTGTATTTCACACATAGTATATATTTTGTTTCTGATTTTAGAAAAGTATCCTTCACTATGATAAATAAAAGCACATGAGAAATTCAAAATACTGATTTTTTTTTTAAGTGGCCTAATACGTTATCCATGCACTGCTAAACTTTCTATAAATCTGAGAATTTGTTTCTGAAATATAAAATATATACAGAATTACCCCATGCCAACATGCCATAACTTAGTTTTGAATAGAAAAGTGAATAATAACATATTAAATTGCCTCCCTTTCCTCACATTTTACCATTGTTCTCACAGCTAAGAGTACATGAGAAACATTTTGGCAAAAACTGGAGATATGTTGTCTAAATGTTAGCTCATTATCTATATGAAATTCTAGAAAGTTAACCTTCTCATTATTTGCATCTCTATGCTTTCATATTTAAAATCTATGGAGAAAAAAGCATTCTTAACGTGGATGTTGGTGCTAGGTGATAAAGTATCACCAAGTAGGAGAAACCAGATAATGTTATTTCTAGATATCCAGTTTTGGCGAATAACGTTTGGGTAGGCGTAACCCAGTAACAAAAACTATTTATCAGCAACTTGCCCTAAGACATAAACAAATTAGTAGTCCACCATATCATATTTTAAATACTTACCAGACGCTATACTAGATACCCAAAAATATACGTTATACCGGGACAGACAGATTTACGTCAATGAAATCATAGAGTGTACGCCTAAAGTATGAAATAAATTCAGTAAAAGCGAAATTAAATTTTGTTTAAAGACACAACAAGTGGATTTTATTTGATAAAAATACACATTTTTGCATGACAGTCGATTTTCAAGCATCAGTTGTTTTTGAGTAATGACGTCATCATTTTTTTTAATAGCAAACCCCAATTTTCTTTCTTGATCCTGAGAGAACTTTTCACTGCCGAACTGACAGTATAAAAATTTTGCCATCTTACATAAAAAAATTTTCGAGTAAATGACAATTGAATATTAGAAAACGTAAATTTTATTGTTAACGTAAAACAAACAAAAAAACTCCATTGATAAGCAAATACAATTTTAAATAGTGTTTGAACTGCCATCCACCGACTTCCTGACAATACCTGTGTAGAAATCCTTCTTGTACATTTTGAATCGTTTCCGGGCTGATCTGCGCATTTCATCTCTAATGCGATGTTCTAGTTCAGCTAAATTTTGTGGTCTGGTGACGTAGACCTTGGAATTTAAATAACCCCATAAAAAGTTATCTAGGGGTGCAAGGTCTGGGGATCTCGCGGGCCATTCTATCGGCCCTCGCCTGCCAATCCACCTCCTCGGAAAGAAATTGTCGAGAAAATCTCGAACAGGCTGCGCATATTGCTGGGTGCGCTATCTTGCAGAAACTATATTGTATTATCTGGGAGGTCTGGATCATTTTCATTTGGAAAAACTGCTGCAAGCGCTGGAACAAGGTCATTTTTCAACAAAGGTAAAGATCTTGCTCCTGTCAGGGTTCCTTCAAAGAAGAAAGGCCCTACTATTCTGTTATCAACTATTCCAGCCCACAGATTTAATTTCTGCCGGTGTTGACAATGTGCCTCAAACATCCAGTGAGGATTTACCCGATTCCAATACCTACAATTTTAGCGATTCACTGTGCTATTGAGACAAAACGTTGCCTCCTCCGAAAAGAGTAATTGCCGGTGCAAACGTCGATTTCCTTGGAACAAGTCCTTCATAATTTCACAAAACTGTAGTCCCTAGTTGGGGTCTTCTTCGTTGTGTTCCTGTACGAATTGAATTTTTTGGGGATGATATTTTTTCTTCCTCATGATACGTAGTACTGTAGTCTGACTAACTTCATTGTCTAATGCAACCAATCAAGACGTATTGTGAGGATTCTTCTCCATACTTAACAAAATGTTCAGTTTCAGATCTTCTAAAACTTTTGGACATCTAGGTTTTTTAATATCTTTAACATCACCAGTTTCTCGAAGCTTAGATTCAATCTTACTGATTGGAGATTGGCTGATCTGGATATTTCGCATTAAACAAATCGCACGCTTCCTTCTGAGTTCTAGTCCTGTGTGTAACAGTTAAATGTGCCGTAATACTTAAATAGCAATAAGATTTCTGTACCGCTAATATGTTAAGAAGTTGGTGTAAAACTGACACTTTGTAATGATTTGTACCTACGTGATCTGTAAAATACATCAGGCAAATCAAAATCTGATAACGTTTTTGCTAGCAAGAGAGTGTTTGTTTTATTTTACTTTCCTTACATTCAATTGTCATTTGATGGTAACATTGTTATGCTGTCAGTTCGAAAATGAAAAGATCTCTCAAAATCAAGAAAAAAATTTGGGGGTTGTTATTTAAAAAAAAATGATGACGTCCATTACTCAAAAACAACAAGCTTGAAAATCGACTGTCATGCAAAATGTGTATTTTTATCAAATAAAATCGATTTGATCAAGGATTTCTTCCAATTATATTTTATTTCGCTTTTACTGAATTTATTCCATATTTTAGGCGCGCAGTGTATAACGTAACCAAAACAGAAATAGGTAAACGCAACAAGTATGTACCTTGGTATAGAAGGAATTAGGGTAATATCAGTTGTTACTTAAGTGACAGGTGTGGTAAGTGGAGGTTTACTCTCTGCGGCTTTTCGTGTACATTAGAATTATACTATTGGTTGTCTTTTATTATCCTGCTACGAGTTTTAGAAAAAGCTTACACATTATGTACATATTGCAGATCAATAACTAGTGGCCCCTCACTTATATTGGCGACACTTTCAACTGGCGTTCAATTATGAGTCAGTGATATCTCTGATTGATGAGTAGAAAACATCTACGAAATATCGATATCATTAACTCCACTGTTGTCACATTATGCCTAATTACTAGCAAATGATTAATTTCTTTATAACAACATTCACTAAACCATCAATTCGGAAGTATTAATCTAAATGGTGCGAATGCATGTTCCGACATTTGCAAAATCTAACACATTAAAATCCAAACACTCTCCTACCCCATCAAAGCTATTATTGTTGTAGATATCAATGTACCGGATGGTGATGTAACATTAAAATGTGTTTATATGTGTGGAACATGGGCAGAAATTAGTATATTGTATCGAGTAAAATAAGTTATTTGCATCATACAGGTGAAAAGGGGTCTAATCTTTCGTTTTTACGTTAGATCTACTTTATAAAATTTAAATGTCCAAATATCCTATGTATGTGAATGTGAACACTTGTATTTATACAGGGTAAGGAAAAAGTAATGCAACTTGGCTATATTTTTGTTATTACTGAATTTAGAAAAAATTGTTTCAGACAAAAGTTGCATGGTAAAATGTGCATCATATGCTTGTGATCTTAACATTTTCTTGCGTCATTTCGCGTATGTGTTCGGCTATGCAACTTTAATTTTTCAAGTTGCAATGTACAAATTTTTTAAAATTTTTGGACTCAACAAGACTTTCTACTTCGAGTAGTATACAAATTTTGATAGGTTACTTAATAAAATTTTTGAGAAAAATTGATATGAGAATTTGGTATATAAATAAAACGTTTACTTTTGTTTGACTGACAAGTGACAATTAAAACAATTTTCATAATTTTTAAACCTTTGAACAAAACGCATTATCATGGTGAGATATACTGAAATGATGTTAGGTTGTGGGGATAGAAGAAGAAGCCTGTATGGTTTTTAATGAGAATTACCCTAAACGGCCTCCTTTAACACGGTCTACTGTATTTAATAAAACTTACTCATCAGTTTCGTGTAAAAACATTTTAATTGATAAGTTTATAGGTGCAAACAAACAAAATGAATTTATTAAATGTTCAAAATATTCCCCTTTAGCCATTAAACAATGACCTAATCTATCTTGAACATTTCTATTTATTATATTTGGTGTAATTCTTCCTGCCTTTTCCTTATATAAAAAAAAATCGAGATGATTTAAGTCCGGCGAACGTGGAGGTCATTCTATGTCGCCTCTTCTTCCTATCCATCTGCGACGGAATTCATTAAAAATGACACTCTCTGACCACAGCAACATAATGTGGAGGAGCACCGTCCTGCTTAACAAGCCGGCACTATCTCATTTAGGAGAAGTTCTAAATATTTAGCCTCAGTCAAAGTTCCCCAGGGATACGTATACCCCGGGTTGGGAATGGCTGATCTAGTGGATCAGCTCATTTGTCATCAATAAAAAAGTAATTTCAAATATTTGAATGAGTTAAATGGACAAATATAAATTTATTTAATTCGCTTCTTTTATGATTTGAAGGAATATTTTCTTATATTAACAGCAAACACAATTAGAGGTGTTCTCACAAAAAAAGTCTTGGCTAAAATAGTTTTGTAGGAAATTTTTATTAAGTATATTAAGTCGACTACTGACCTAGTCAGCAAAATTCCACAACCAGGCTTTAATTTAGCGTTTAAAGCTAATGCGTGTGTGCGTCCAAATTTGCTGTCACTCTCATGACGCAGAAGAGTTGCTACAGGATTTCATTCTACCCTTTTTCAAGGAAAATCCCAGGGCTGCGACTCTAGCTTCGCAGTTAACTGAAAATAAACAAAACGTAATCCTGAATGATATATGGTATACATTACATTTTATTAGGGATCTTAATTTTTTATGCTCATGAGTTACGCAAAGCAAAATAAAAATGGCTACCTCTTTAACCCACAAAGGTGCAGAAAAGTTAGGATCACCAAGTCCATAAAATTTTAAATTCTAGCACTTTTATCTCGAGAATTTTTTGAATATTCATGTATTTTCTTTCATATACCCTTTCACCGTGACGTAGTGTACTTGATGTTTCATAATCTCATGTTGAATTGATGGAGATGTGCCATTTTGGCCCACGTTTGGGAAATAAAAAAGATTAACCGGCACTATATGTCTTTTAAAGTTGAAATATACACTTGTATGGAAGCTTTTACTTAGTAGAAAAAAATAAATATCTACTCTTGGCTCCGTTTTGAAATTTTCCTGTGAAACACAATTTTGAAGTTTATTTAAAGTATTTTTTCCTCCAGAATTACGCGGCTTTCATCCACGTGGTCCTCAAACAATTTCAGAGTTATTTGTCCCACCTGTCACAGAGCCTACAATCCGGTCATACGTTGTTTTTCAGGCCCACACATTGACCATCGATGCTCTTTTGCCTCCCAAGGTGTTTTGTTTATTGCCGATTCTGCATATTCTCCATTCCTATTGCATCCCCAACTTAATCGGGCTTCTTATTTACACCTAGTGAACCATCTGTCTTTAAAATTGTTTTAAGAATCTGTAAAGCCCCATACCGTAAACTTTAATGGGGAAACTACATCTTTTGTAATTACAAAATAATTGACTTCTATTACATTCTTTGTTTCTAAAATACCCTGTTAAAACATAGTAAGTACGGCAGAGTTCGCATAAATATTATACAAAATGAAGAGTGAAGTGGATTGTAGTCCCATTTGGAGTAAAACTACTATAGTTCGTACAATCTTTGTACTCCGTGCAGGTAGACACAATATGCAAGACTTGGAATACGAGTCAGAATGCAGCTATTCCTCGGATAGTGGCTGCATATTTCAACCCCTTACGCGGAGCTACGTAATGCATATGTTCAGACACAATAAAAGTTTGCCCTTTTCTTAAGAAGGAATTTGAATGGAAATGTGCCTCTAGAAATGGCGATACTCGTCGTCGATATAAATTGAAATAGAATTTATGTGATAAAAAGTATAATATTAAACGGACACGTCTATGACAAAAGTAGGAAGGAATGTTTCTTGGTGCAAAAAGAAATTTAGTTTTGGTATGAAATCATAGATATACATATTGCAGCATCATTTAATTCATCCAGTTGACAACAGTACATATCCCAATTAATAGTTTGGTCCTTTGAAAGCAGCTAAAAAATACATAATAACTTTGAAATCTCACCAGACTGACAACATAACCATCCTGTTTTCAAAGTTCGATTTCTATAAGTTAACATTCTCAGCAAACGTTTGTATCGTTAAATGTTAATTGGATTCGATCAATGCCTTTATTTTATCGTCATCAACTTCGGTTGGCCTTTCAAAATTAACAATTTTACAAACCGATTCTAACAATATCGTAATTTTAAAGCTTCTTTACCATACACATCATATAAGTTTTTATGAGCTAGCAGGGCGCTATTTACCTTTTTAGAAGTAATAGAGCAAAAAATGACATAATGCTCCATTTTAATTTGCCGTTTGGATATTAGTATGTATGTCTGTGTTCTCCTCGATTACAACTATTTAATTAACTTTTATTATTCCCCGCTCAAATTTTAAGAAGTCAAGAAGACCTAATTAAAGTAATGATGTTGAAAGTAAAAAAAAAAGAAAACACCTTACTTTATAAGTTTGGAAACAAAATGTAAAGTTATTGAAAAAATTGTAGGAAAGTATTAGCTTTTCATCTGTTGGCAGAGATTATAATTTGGCAGAATCGACCGTGCGAACAATTTTCAAAAACAAACACAACTATAAAAAAGCTAGTAAGAATAACAATTTATTTCCTTTATCCAGTTGACAGTGATGGCGTCTAATACAGGAAAATAATTATGAATTACAATAATAACAATAACAATAATAATTCTGAGAAAATAACAAAATACACATACATCAAAAATCAAGACAAACCAAACACCCTTACAAAAAATGTTATGTATGTAAGTAATTTTAATTATGTAGCATCCACACCAGTGCAGGATCTCATGAATTCCTCCATGCTATAGCATTTACACTCACACAGAAATCCGAACAGCGTCTCGTAAATAGCGAAAATGTGTCCTTTTCCTTTATATATACCGGTAAATGGTTGAAAAAAAAAACAAGACACATATAGTAACAATTTCCCTCTGACGTATTCAGTCTGTGAATGGGATAGGCATAACCAAACCTGCCCCTCGTAAGATATTCGTGATCAAACCTTTTGCCATTAAAAAAGAGCTCTGTTCCTGAAATAAAACATCAAACACTCATAAACACAGACGCATGGAACTGTTAGGACATTCATAAATTCTAAATCTGCCACGAAAAACTCGGACCAGTCCAAACCCAAAATTAAATTTTCTCTGGATGTCAGGCGTCGCACCCCAGAAAAATAATACTAAATCTAATATGGGAATAAATATTTGCAAAATAAACAGATCTAAGCACCTCAGTGGATAGATATCTTTTAAGCACCCTCAAGCAAAATATATTCTTCGAAACCTTTTTCGACGTTGCCTCGATATGGCATGTCTAGTTTAGTTGCTCATCGAGATCCACACCCAAACATTTAACACTGATTGAAAGGGAGATTTTGGACTGTGATAGAGACACGCTGCAAGGTCTCTCAAAAGAACGAAGATGCATGTTATTAAATAGTACACAACCAGTTTTTTCCTCATTAAGGCTCAGCCCATTTAGGCGAAACAATTCCGTGACCCTAGAGAACAAGATGCCACCAAAGTGAACCAAACCCGGAAAATCTTCTGAACTGATTAAAAAATTCGTGTCGTCCGCATAGTTGAACATTATAGAAGTTGAGTTTTCGGAAGTAATAAGATGTATGTTGTTAATGAACATAACAAACAAGAGAGGATCCAAAATTCTACCCTGTGGCACACCCAAACGGCTAGTGTGGTCGTAAGAAAACACCATATCGAATTCATCACGCAGAAGAACCCTCCACTTACGGTTGTCCAGAAAGGAGGAAATCCAGTCAAGAGTGCAACCAGGTATGCCGTACCTTTATAGTTTGGCCAATAAGAGCCATGATCCATGCTGTCAGAGGCACACGATAAATCTATGAAAACTTTCCATGTTCCATAGCATGTATGACTTGGTTAACAAAAATGGAAGTTTAAATGCTTTGATTGAAGATAGAAACGCGTGTACAGAAATCTACCAGTCATCTGAATGTCGCCGTGAATGAAAGTATTACACCGATAACTGCTATTAATGTGTCTCAAACTACCTTTATTTGTAATTACGGTACTGTTAAAAATGCAATGAAAGGTATTTTATCTCTTTAAAAATTAAAGATTTCGATTTCCTTTGTTTAACGCGGATTTTCGCTTAGCGCGCATCAGCTAGGAACACGTTAAGCGGGAGTTACCTGTATTATAAAAATATTCGCGAAATTTTTTCTTAGAAAAATTTAAATTAACACCTAATAAAAGTAAATTTTAAAAGTTTTGTCCAATGAAAATATAACATTAGCGGGCGCAATGTGGACAACCGTTCATGGATATACCCAACAACAAACTACAGGATTCCGTTAAAATCGGAGGAATAACCAATACCTACGACTGGGAAGCACCGAGCTGATACATGGAATGTGTGCCTGTCAAATCGGTTGCGACCGACCGAAGTTTAAACAGTTTGCTTACTTATCCACTTTCTGTTTTTTAATATTCATCTCTCACATTTCTGCGCAGTGAATGGCCGCATTAGTTTCGCCTCTTAAACATAGTTAACTCTGACAACTTCCTGCGGAATTCTCCAAGAATTCTATCCGATGGAGGTTTTCTCAACAACAAATGAAGTATTTAAAGTTTTTACTGCCCGTTTGGTGAAACAGCCGGGCCAAATTCCCCCATTTTAGTGTCGCCTCTGGTTGTTGTTGGAAAATGAAAAAGGCCTAAATTAAATTATAAGGTGCCTGTTCGGTGTGTAAAGTAAGAAGAAGTAAAGTTTCGTTTTAATTAAAATAGGATTTTCCAGGTTTTCCTCTAGAAAGCAATTGCGCGTAACACCACAGTCTTAGTGAACTATGAGTTTTTAGTTATTACACCAGATTTATGAACAATTTTGCGTTTATATGTTTCGAAATTGATTCACATTAAGTTTCTAATGTCATAAACTACGACGTATTTAAGTTTACTGTTAAAACTAGAGGACGCGTCCATCAAATAACTATCTCTGCTATAGTACTCAATAAAAATTATTACCTCTTCGGTAAAATTTAATATTACATAGGAAATAATTTATTAATTAAATTTACAAGCAATAGTAATTCAATTCAAACACGCATGCGCGCGTACATGCAGGCAGACGTCATACCAGAAATGGTCCAATCTGATTCAAGGGAGTATTGAAAATCGGATAGAATAAAAAGGTGAAATTACAATACCTGTCACTAAATAGGTCAATTCTAATTTCTTCTTCTTCATAATGAGCCCTATCCTCAGTGGACGTTGGCGAACAATCTGGCCCATCTAATTCTATCTCTACGGTTGCCTTTCCAGTCCATTGCCGTAAATTCTTCAGCCAGGAGGTTTGTCGTCTTCCTTGTGATCTTTTCCCTTCGATCTTACCCTGCATAATTAGTTGATGTAGCTTATACTTTTGCTGTTACGCATGATGTAGCCAAAGTACGATAATTTTCTTTATTTTACCGTTGTGAGCATTGCCCTTCCTTTTTTGCATGCGCAGCATTATGGTTCTGTTGGTAACATGGTGAGTCCATGAGACGAGCAGTATTCGACCATAGCACCATATGTCATAGGCCTCCAATCGTTTGCTAGTTTCTTCGGACAGCGTCCACGCTTCCACTCCATATAAAAGCATCAAGAAGACATAGCATTTTAGAATGCGTGTTCGAAGATGGTGGCATAAACTCATATTGCACAATACGTTTCTCATTCGAATGAACGCTGATCGTGTCATATTGATTCTTATTTTTATCTCGTAAGAATGATCGTTCAGATTTGCTCCCAAGTATGCTATTGATGGCACTCTCTGTAGATGGGATCTATTTACTAATAATTGGGCATTTTTGCTGACGTGATCTTTTCTTTCGCCAGATTCAGTCGCATATTGAGTTCTTGGCATGCATGTAGTCTCTCTGTTGTCCCTTAGCACTGTCGGCAATCAGCACCGAGTCATCTGCATACCTTAAGTTATTAACGATCTGCCCGTATATCATTATCCCATCCTGCTATTTTTCGAGTGCATCCTTAAAAATTTTCTCTGCATATCGGTTAAACAGTTGCGTGGATTGTACGCAGCCCTGTCTGACACCTTGCTGTACTGGTAATTCGTTAGAGAGTATATTTTCTACACTAACACATGCTGTTTGTTACCTACACAAATTGTCTATTATTCCAGCGTCATCCATTCCTGATTGCTTCATAATTTGTGATAGCTTATCATGGTTAACCCGGTCGAATGCCTTCTCAAATACGATGAAACAGGCAAATACACACAGTTCACGTCCCTTGCTCTCTGAATTAGGACATTTATGCCAAAGAGGGCATCTTTAGTCTCCAAAACGCTCATAAACCCGAATTGGGTGTCACAAATTTCCTCTTCCAGTTTTTGGTATACGCGCTCGTAGATAATTTTAAGGAAAACCTTAATGAAATGGCTTGTAGAAATATTGTTTAGTAGTCTTCGCAGTGTTAAGCTGTGGATTTTTAAGGATTGTTATAAATGTTGAGATTAGCCATTTTTAGGGGATATATAGATACTGTTAAATAACTCTGTAATAAGGTCCAGGTATTCCAATAAGCTTTGTTTTTTACGTCTTCTTACCGATTTAAGTACTTCCTAACGCGCTATATAAGCTCCTGTTTTTTTTTTTTTTTGGTAATTTATTAGTGGTAGCTTCTGATCGGAAAATCTCATTGTGTGATTGTTATTTTGCCTGGTCTGTATTCGTTGTATCATGCCAAATAGACATCTTAATGGCTTTTAATTACAAAAAGATACTGGTGGGTTAGACAAGAAACACTTATATTTTTGTCTTAAAAGTTCTATAAAAAATATAATTCTTAATTTTATTTACCACCTATAAACACTATTAGTCGTCTTGTAGCCGTCTTGGCTAAGTACTAGGCTACTAAGCGTGGAGTCTCGGGTTCGAGCCCAGAAGCGGTCGGCTTTTTGTGATTAGGGAGAAGCCTTTGTAGTACTCGTCTTCCGGGAGGGATGTAAAACGGTGGGTCCCGTGTACTGTAGGTAAAATGAAGACCACGTGCACGTAAAGGAAACTAATTCCAGTTGTAACACTGGATTCGGCAAAATTCCCAGGTGAGGGAGCCTAATAAAGAAAAAAATAAACACTACACAATTAGAAATTTTATATTAAATATTATTTTTACAGTAAATATTTGTGTTTTAGATTTTATCACATGTAATCAATAAAATCATTTACTTTTTAAAATGTAGTATTTTATTTTGTCTTTTGCATCTTACAGTTGGCAGCAGTGCTCATTGGAGCAGTCTCGTTGACGAAGGCCTCCGAATCTAAAGACAAACGACAAGTGGCAGAGTCTAGTGAACATGGAGGACTGTTAGGTCTAGATGGCACTGATAGTCATGTATCAGAAACAGGATTTGCCGGAGCTGTAGCAGCTGGAAGCAAATATTTCCAGTAAGTATTAAATCTGTAAGATTTTAGGTATGGACTAGTACGCCGACGTTTTATGCCCAATTCTTAAAGCACTATAAAAGCCGTTGAATGAGCTATATATTAAAGATTCTTAGTCGTTATTGTTATTTATTTAACGGCTCATTTTTCGGATCAAAGCTTACAAAGCCAACATTTTATATTTTAATTACAGAGTAAGCATGTAAAATTAGGAATAAATGGGGCACACCCTTCATCTTGTCTTTTCAAGACGTCTTTACTGTTATTATCAAAATAAAAAGAGTCATCTAAAAATCGGAGGCAGCAAAGGTTAGTTTAAAATAGTCTCAAAACTTAAATCAGTAGTATTTGTTATGAGGGAATATGTTCTCGAGAAGATCGAAATGTGTGTTACTGAATCGGATCTAATTGTTTAATCAAATAGATCTATTTGTTTACTGCTGAAATAGCTAAATGTTTATATTGTTCGAAGGACCTTTTGAACGTCTTGCTTAAGATGGACGTAAATTGTTTAGGGGAGTGAACTTGTATTTCTAGTTCGTTGTTTTTTTCAGAAGATACAACAACACATGTATTTAATATATAAAACAATAACAAAGGGGTAATAAATGTGCTTTAGTAATAGTACAATAGTTCTACCAAATTATTATTTTCATAGCTACTTTGTGTTTGCTCCTAGATGATTCCAACTCTAGACACGATGAAATATAGGAACATAAGTATCGGCTTGTAGAATACAGAGGAAGTGGATACGTTGTAAAAACATGTACACGAAACAATGTATATATAATCACTATCAGATGCCTACTTGGGGATACATCAATTGATGTGGAACCACAATCAACTTTAATAATAATATTAATAAGCTTTATTCAAAATGTCATATGGCGTAGAATACATACATTTAACAACAAAAAAACAATAGGTATCACACAACTTTATAGAATACCATACAATAATGAAACACATTAAAAATCAACACCTTAATAGAGAATACTTAAAAATGTGTAATAATAATAGCATCAATAACTACCTTATATATTTTAGGCATTGATTTAAACAACATAAAGTAAATTAAATAAACAAAGATACAACTATATGTACACTATATGCAATGGCACTACAAGCCACCACAAACAATAACAAAAAATTAACAAACACCAATACAATATATGAATAAACACTCAAACTTCCGAAAAAAACATGGTTTTCAACGAAGTGCACCACAGCTTTCAAGGCAATAGACACATCATATAGATCCAAGAAATTGTTCAAACGAATAAAACGCGTCATTATGTAAAAGACTATTGACAGCCTTCTTTAACAAATAATCTTACGTTCCCAGGCACCTTATTGAAGAGCACTACTGCTCTATAAAAAGCTAGAACCTGGCGCTATGGGGGAAAATGGGTCTCTATTACGTGAATTGTGATCATATACTTGGAGATTTCTTTCAAACGTGCTCAAATTCTTAAAAACGTACATAATAATTGAGTACACATATACCGACGGAAAAGTCAATATTTGGTTGCTATTAAAAACCTGCCTGCATGATTCGTACCGATTTAAGCGGTACATCACCCTGATAGCTCTCTTCTGGGTACTAAAAACTGAATCCGACTGAGGTAAATCACCCCAAAACTGAAAACCATACCGAAGCAATGACCCAACATACGAAAAGTACAATATTCGAAGTGTATCCAAGCTGCCAACATCTCGCAACGTTCTAATAGCGAAGATTCCTGAGTTGAGCTTTTTGTTTATTTATTGGATGTGGCCAGCAAAGGACAGATCGGCCTCCAACTCAAGGCTCAACAATGAACTGCTCATGACCTGTGAAACTAGCCGTCCATGAACACCAATAGTCATATCCAGACGTATATTATGGCGATTATGAAATACACTTAAATGAGTTTTTTTCTAGATTCAACATTAAGTCATTGGCAAGGAACTAATTGTCCATACTACTGAGCGCATCTCTGGCCCTAATGAACAGATCATCTGAAAAAACAGCAGTGGTATCGTCGGCATACATAACCAGCTCAGCATCCGTACACTCAGGAAGATCGTTGACAAAAACATTGAAATGTATCGGACCAAGAATGGACCCCTGAGGTACCCCGCTGCTACATCCAAAAGTTCGGGCCTGAAAGAATCTACTGACACATACTGCATCCTGCCACGTAAATAAGAGGAAAGCCACTGTAAAGTCACACCACGAATACCATACCTCTCCAACTTAACCAAAAGTAAAGCATGACTCACCATGTCAAAAGCCTTACTTAGACCACATACCAAAAAACCGTAAGTCTGCACGCATTCGAATTACAATATACTTTTTTAGTAAAGTATACATTGCTGTTTTGGTAGACCTACTGTGACGAAAGCCGAGCTGACATGGAGAAAACAGCTCGTGGCCCGAGAAATAGTCCTCTAAACGAGACTTCACTGGCCTCTAAAATATTTTAAACACAGTGGTGGATATAGCATTGAGCCGGTAATTACCTAAATCGGTTGGACTTCCCTTCTTGAAAATCGGAAGTACCTTTGAAATCTTAAATTCATCAGGAACATATCCTGATTGAATGGTTGAATTAATCAAATACACTAGAATTGGAGACCGAACACAATGTGCTGGCACGCCGTAAAGCCCAGAACAGCCCGTGTTTTTCAAACTCATAATTATGTTTATCACTTCCGGTAACATGAGCAGATTCATGAAAAAACTCAAATCACTTTTAGGAAATGCAAGATTGACAAAGTCTACAATCGACCGAGCTCCCAATAAAGAGACAAAGTAGTTAATAAAAATAACGGCTACAGTTTTAGGATCGACCATCTCCATACCCGAGTCTACCATGAGTTTAAGTTTTGTGACATCTCTCTTCCTCCGACCAGTTACTTGCTTCACTGAGACCCTAATAGCCTTGGATTAGTTATTAAAGTGTCTTATACTTGCTTCAATCCTAAATCTTTTTGTAAGAATGACGGCTCTGTTAAGAATACCGGAATACTTTCTATAATATGCTGCTATTGTAGGATGTTTTGACAGGTAGAACAATTGTCGTTTTGTTCGGCAAGATTTCTTGATACCTGAAGTACCATGACTTTACAGGTTTAGTCCTAACACGTTTATATACAAAGCAGAACTCAAACGCATTAAAAATTGTCAACTTCCTCTGCGTAGTATGTCTGTTGGAATAAAGCACGTGCCAGTTATAATTTCGAATAATTTTGTGTGGATTGCTGTAAAGTCACTAATATAAATCTTGAATAACCTTCGTCGTCGTATAGAAAACGTTCCAAAGGGTAAAAATACAGACTCGTTCAGATAGAGACTGAATTACGCTTTACGACTGATTGCTGCTTCAAGACTGACTGAATTCTGACTCAAGATAGACTGAATGAATGCTTCAAGACGCAATGTTAACTCTCCGCCATATTGGAAACCGTTAGATTTACCAATGGCCTTGTATAGGTGGGGACGATGACGTAATTTAATACCTGCGTAATACTGGCACTTCAGCGGTATTGTTCACTATTGACGACTAAACAGGTAGATTATATACAATTTTATCACTGCTAGTGCAAAACTGCACTACATTATATGTAAGCATAATTCCTTATATTTGTGGAACAAATCAGAATTTACTCAGTTTAAACAAAAGTTAAAATATCTAGATCAATTCAATTAAGGCGTTCAATGACGTTTATAAAAAACGTTCATTGACAATATAATAAAAAATTCCCCTCACTATGAAATCAAATCGATATGGGCTCTTTGTTTGTAAATTTAATGTGAACGACTTGATAGTAGGTGGGGGGTGTTGTATACCTTGAACCGACAATTTCAGTGCCCTTATACGTTTTATTTTAATTGTAACTTTTCTAGAAGAATTTAAGTGCATATAAAAAAACAAATACGTTATAAACTACGAGCTTAATTTGTAGTAAAAGGTTTGTAATTGAAATTTTAATTCAAAAGTCTTTCGTTGTTCGCTAGCAGTAAGAAAATATATATGAGGAGGAGATCAGAGACTAATAGAACAGCGACTGTGATAGATGTACCGTAATAATATATACAGCATACTACACCTTCCGTATATGTGCATAGAGGTACAGACAGAAAAATGAGAAGTGAATACATCTGACTAAAATTCACACCATTTAGAAGAGAGTGCTACTCTAGCATATGGCTGTGGATATAGAATCGTACTTTTCTGAACATGTACAGTGAATATGATAAATGTGTATAAAATGAAAGAAAGCTTTCGTGGAGAGTAGTTTTCGCGAATAGAGGAAAGATCCCGAGAGATTTGGTAATATGAAGTATGAAGCTAAGATGGGAAAGTTGCATTTATGTTTTGGTCGGGTTGTCAATATGATATATGAATGTTTGCCATAATTTAATGGAAGTAAATTTCTATTTGTTAAATTTTCAAATCTTAATACGAATCGCTGTTTTTGTTGGAATATTGCGGCAGTATAGATTCCTAAAATAGTTCTCAAGTACTCTTCTGCATATAAAGTACTCGTTAAACAATTTATGACAGGTGCAGTATACAATGCTGTATCGCAGATTAGGATTCATTTACCCTTAAAAAAATAGACTTTATAGTTTTGATAAAATTTTCGAGATAAAAAATGTACTCGTAATATTTTCTTAGGAAACGTTACATCAGCAATACTTGTAAATGCTCTATAACAATAACAAACGCTCCTTGAGGAATATCATTTATATAATAGCTTATAAAAATACAATTGTTACTTATAAATTTTCCATATGTCATTATTTTATAGATATAAGGTTATAATTATTTATTTTGATGTTAGGGACATATACTCTGCCCAGCTCAAACCTGGTGAGCTAGAATTTGGACATGTTCGAGAGACTCCTGATGATTGGGAACAAAGGTTCGAGAAAATTACTCTCGACAACAAGAAGAGACAAGGAAAGGTGTGGATTTTTAGCAACCCTCAATTACTAGTTTCTCTCCTACACTCATACTCTTACAAACATACAAAGCACGCAAAGTGTTTCTATCTCCATCTTACTTTCTATACTTGCTATATCACATCAATTATTTCACCAAACTTTGTAACTTTTTGCAAGCGTATCCTTTCCTTCAACATCACATATTGCTATTTGTATCTCCCAATCGCTCAAGTTGATACTCGTTAAGAAGTTATGTGCTCTAACTGCTTTCATATAACAGCATTAGCTCTTCTTCTTTACTATTTTAGCTAGTTAAAAGTTTCCCCATGGCATGCCGGATGAATAGGTGCTACCTATAAGAGAAATTTATCTCTGAATCATCTGTATAATTACTTTTCTTGGTGAAGAATTATAGACATACATTTAAACTTAAATTAATTTCAAGTATCCGTGTTCAATTATTCATGTAATTTTAACATGTAATAAAATCATGTATCTAAAATAGCAACAACAACTACTAACAATTAATATTTATAGGAATATATCATCTCGTATATCGTTTACTTCAATTCTAAACCATAATAGTCTTGTCTTGGTCCAGTCACACTACCTGTGAGTCTTCAAAGTTCTTTTAGACATTCCTCTTTAAGCTTCTCTGCGCTGTTTTCAGATTTTGTATAGTAAGCTTCCTCAAGATCCATGTCTCACAACCATATATTAAAATTGGCATGGCGTGTCTTTTCGGCAAAACTTCTATAAACAGGCAATGTTCTTGTATATATAAACATCTTTTTATAGTAAATAAAAGCGAGATCTGATGGAATTGTGTATTAATTTGCTATAAAACAAAAATGTCACGAAACTTATGAGTCTAACCCAAGGTACTAAACCTTCTGCAAAAGTCGGCATGCTCAAATTTAGTACTAGGAATATATATTTTAGAGGTGCACTAAACCAATTCGGCGATATGGTGTCTCCTCATCTAACACGTTTTTGTATATCAAACTTTTCCATTTCATAGTTGTGGCCATTTCATCGATGTTTTGCATGAACTTCATATGTAAGCAGGTAATCTACTATTTGAAACCAAAGCTTATATGACAATAGCTGTTTTGATCGAATCAAATGCTTTTTTAGCAGTCTGCGAAAATCTACAATTGGTGGTATAATTTGATCGACTTTACAATATAGCAGGGATCTCTCAGATATTCCAAAAATTAATTTGTGATGTTTTTTTTATGTTTTGCTTACGCACATGCTTTTTTCACTTTCTAATGCACGTTCTTTTCTTTTACTAACAGGTATACCCATGTTCCATCTAAGGATCACTACGAACATGGACACAAAAGAGGAAATGAACATCACTTCATCGAAAGACACGAAAAAGCCCAACCACATGCTGGAGAATTCAAAACCAAAGTAATTTATTTTCTGAATATATTTTATTCATTTCTTCACTACATGCAAATAGTTTTTTTTAATCTACTGGCAATTGGGATTAAAGCCCATAATGCCGCGGCAAGGGATACAATAGTAAGCAAACTGGATATTTAAATCAAAATCCGAGAAAATGTATTACACAGGCCAACAGCTGTTTTGGTGCTGAGGTATTTGAAGCCGATTTCATATGAATTTGATGCCCTGAATTCAAATATGGCATTAGTTTTTGCGCATCACCTCAAATTTCTAAGATATAACATTTTAGTGAAATATACGTTACACTATTTTAAGTTAAATCCATGGATCAAATAAAAACGTAGACACGGAATTTTTATTATTATATTATTCAAATATATAATTATATACTACATTATAAATGTTGTTTCCGGGTGGAAACCGTGTAGAGGCTCTGTTAAGTGTCGACGTTTCGTCCACTGTTTTTGAAACTGTTAAGTATCTCGTTTACCAGTTCAAGATAGTTTTCAGCTTTGCATTTGCCCAGAAAGTTTCTGACAATTGCAACAAATGAAGTCCAGGCTTTTCGCTCAACCTCATTCATCGAATTTACGAAAGCAGAATCCTTAATGAGTTGTCTTATTTGTGGGCCGTCAAATATTCCTGCTTTAATTTTTTCCGTACTCAACTGAGGCATTTCCCCCCTATACAACCAAAGCATGATCTGCTCTTAACAAGAGCCTTTACAACATCCATGTTTTCTCTCTTAGGCCACTCTCTTCTAATCAAGTGGTGTGTTTTGTCAGATAGCATAACTTTAGTCTTGATGTCCGCTTTGCTTTGTATTTGTTATATGATTATTCCATTTGAGGTTATTATCAATTTCTAAGCCTAGTAAAGGAAATTTCGCAAATTTTAATTTTATTTGTGTGGATATAACGATGCAGTGAGAAGATTATGGTGGATGGCTCTTCTATAGACAATTCTTGCCCGTTATTAAATAGCCAAGTCTTTATGAAAAGTATGGCTTGTTCTAGGTTGTGAGAAAGTGAGAATAAATGCAAAAATCATCTGCAAACTGTATCAGAGATGAATCGTATACTCGAATCCATACAATAATAATATACAGGGTGTAAAGCTGATTTTGGGTTAAGGCATGCCCATTGAATTTCTCCAAATATTTAACAAAAAATCAATTCAAATATGTGATTTTTGAGCTTTTTTTTGTCTGAAGTCAAACCAACTTACATATAGCTTGTGGTCTTTTTGTACATAATTTTTCATAATATAATGAGTGATAAATAAAATTATATATTAATAGAAATTTTTCGTGAGAAAATCCATAATTTCGTTTTAATAGTAGCTTCCGTTCTGTAGTTTTTCAATTACTTTGTGGTATATTGTAGTTTTATTGTCTATTCTACAATTTTAGTGACCCTTTACGTGCAGTAAAATGATAATAACAGCGAAAACCTTAATAGCGCAACTCGAGAAGTAACTCTTACAAAAGCACCCACGGTTTTCATCTATTATAATCTCCCCTTATGGAAACGTTAAGCCATTAATGTCGATTCATGATTGCTTTTTTAGTGCCAATATTCTCCACCAATAATTCAAGTTTAACAGTATAGTTATTTGAAATAAAACAGTAGGTATGAAGTATGTGGTAACTAATTATTATGGAGTCAATTCTATTATTCGCCGAGCCCATCGTGTTTTATCTCTTCTTGTTACGGTACGTGGGAAACGTCAGTTCAAGGATGCAACTGTCCAACCTATACTTTGGTGATAACTAATGTACTATCATGAATTTTTGTTTTCCCCTTTGTTGTTTGATCCTAAGTGTCTCAATAGTTATGTTTATTTATGTCCAGTACTCTACATCATAATTCATTACGAGCAATGTGCATTGGTTAATAATCATGCTTTGAGATGTTGTTCTATTAAGTAAGGTAAATTATAGTTTCCTGAATGCCATTCATTCTAATTTTAATCTTTATTTGTTATTTGTACCACCATTATTTGGTTTATATTCTAAGAATAGGCATGCATTCTTCCACCCAATTGATTTTTACTCGTCCCACCTTCACTAGATCTTTTTGTCCGGGGTGCTTTGGCTTCTTTAGCGTTACCTTCAGTGATTCCATTTGTCAACCATCAATTTTTTACGTCTTTTTTCGTATGGGGGATAATAATTTGGTTAGTAACTCCTATTTAAATGGATCCCTTTGTTTGTGCAGTTTATTTTAACTTCTATTTTAAGTGGATTTTGAGTTTGTTTTTTGGTGGATGATTTAGTTTGCCATTACTTCGTCGCGGCTATTGCCCATTATTCTTCATCTTCTTTAGTCATCTTGAGTCCAGCTTTGCACATAGGCCTCCCCCATATTTCTCCTCAACTCACGGTCTTCTACCGTTCTCATCCAACCAAATCCAGCATGACCTTTTATGTCGTAGCCCCATCTCATATTTGGTCTTCCACTACCTCTCTTTCCAATATACGGGCGACACTTCCGGCTCACTTGATTCCATCCTTCGTGTGTATACCTTATATTATGTTCGGCGAACTTCCACGTAAGCAGGGTTACCCTCCGGACAGCGTAGATCACTTTGGTTCTTTCTTTGATCGAAGCATTTCTCCTCTGGTCTCGCAATGTAATGTGCAGTATCTGTCGTTCCATAGCTCTTTGTGCTATTGTTATCTTGTCTACAGTATTTTTTAAGCGTCCATGTTTGATATCCGTAAGTTCATATTAGACATTGTTCTATATTTTTGTATATAAGATCGTAGTTTAATGTTCTAAAAGCTGCCTATCTCAGTCTTGTCCTTCGTACCACCTCTGCTTCTTGATTTTCATTTGTTGGTTTAATTATTTGACCTATATATATATATATATATATATAAAACTAAAGTTATTAAGTAATTGCAGCCTTCTTTAGATAGTTAAAGGGTTAAGAAAAACTAATTTTTTAGCTCGTTCCCTTATATTACGCGAAAGTATTCTCGCTTCATCAGGGAATAGCCAATATAGTCCGCTATACCCATTCACCTCAATATTCAGTATATCTTCTGTTGTTGTCATGACTTTGGTTTATGCCATGTTCATTTTCAAACCAACTCTGTTGAGTGCATCGTTTAGATCTTCTAGCATTTGAAACAGGTTCTCTACGTAATCGGAGAATATGACAATATCGTCCGCATATCTAAGATGGTTCAGTTTAGCTCTTTTTAAGTTACCACCAATTTTACTCCACTGCAGTTGTTTAAAGAAATTTTCAGGCGTCTTATTGAAAAGTTTTGATGAAATTGTATCTCAAACATCTTCCTATAGATACGTAGCTTGTTTCTCTGTTGAGCTTTATAGTCATTTATAGTGTAATTTAGAAGCGCTGAATACCTATAGTTTACACGGCTGTTCTGAATTGCTTCTATAATTACCTAGGCCTCTACACTACCAAAAGAAATAGTGTAATCAGTAAAGGCCATACGCAAAGGCAGGTGATATTCGTTAGATTTTTCGAGGAGAGTTATTTTGGTCAATAGGTGGTTACGTGTGCTATATCTCTCACGAAAACCAGCCTGCTTACTTCGATCAAATATCTCGAATTTGTTTGTGAATGATCTTTAAGAACAACTCTAAGGTGTGGCTCATGAGCGCAATGGTTCGATAATCTGAGCATTTTCTTGGATTTGGTTTCTTGGGTACAAGCAGAAAGGCAGATGACGGCCACTGTTTAGGCATTTCCCTCCTTTCGTAGATGATATTGAAAAGGTCACGGAGAGAATCAATTGCGTCGTCTCCAAAGAGCTGTAGTTCTGTAGGTATTTGGTCAGGACCACCAGCTTTCCCGGGTTTCATAGTTTCCAACGCATATTCTATTTCTATTCTTAATATTTTTAGGTTTACGTTGCTCGCTTTAAGGACAGGCCTTGGAGGTCTTTCGTCATCAAAGAGTTCCGACAAGTATGGCTTCCACCTCTTCAGTTTGTCCCTCACGTCGGTTATTATATGTCCATCCGTGTCCTTGACTATATTACCAGAAGTTTTGCCTTTATTGCATCCATCCATTTCCTTTATTTTTTTATGCATGTGGAAGCAGTCAAATTTCTTTTCTAGTGTTTCTATTTCTTCACATTGAGCGACTAGGTAATATTATCTAGCCTCATTAACTTTCTTTTATATTGCTATATGATGTGTTTTTTAGTATTGCCTTTGCTTTTTCTCCTTTTTTCCATAAAACAGACCCAATGTTGTATTTCCTCCATCTTTAAGCATTTCCACGGTGATTTCATCTCTTCCAGCTGTCATTGTTTCAGCTCTGTTCCAGTTTTCTAAAAAATATCTTCTCACTTGTCTTAAGCATGATATGCAGTCTCAAATCCATTATTATTTAGCAATATTTCATTTGCTTACTGAGAGGCACCGCGGTTTTAGACAAAATCTCATAACTTTCACTGCCATCCATTATTTTATTACCGACACCGTTCTGCGATGTATAGTGACCTCAATATTTCATTTGATCCGGTAAGTCACAATCTTATACTGGATAAAATTTAGTCATATGGTATTGATGGTGCCCCGCTTAATTTTTGGGTCTAATTTAATGGTTGATCTCTACTCTGTCGTGTTATCTACAGGAGTATCTATGACATAGTTACAACACGTCAATTTTCTGGCATACCTGTAAGAATAGGCCTTTCACATATCTCAATTTTTGGCCAAGGCCTATTTTGTATATTTCTTTACGACATCAAATGTTTAATATCTTTCTGGTTTTTTACACCAATTATGCATCTACGTTATTAACAGACCTTGGCCTAAATAAATTATGACACAAATCCATAAGGTACGTGGTGAACTTAATTCTAGATTTGATTAAAATGAGTTTTATATATACAGTACTAAATCTATGTATTTTGAGCCTAGCCAGAAGAATCGAGATGTGTGCTCACGTCTTGAATATTAATGGCAACAACTATAGAATGATTCGAAAGTTTTGGGTGTGAATCTACTGTTGAAGTGTTGAATTCGAGCAAATTCGTAATCTGAAACACGTGTAAATCATTATTGTGTATAAACTTGATAGAAATTAAAAAAAATGCTGTGAAACCTTTTCACTAGTTGAATATGGATTCTGATATTTTTGCCTGTCTTACGGTATTTATTTTGTATATTTGTTTTTTTTTTTAATTTATACTTATTGTATATACAGTATTTGTGTATCAACTGGATGTATAAACTAAATTAAACTAAATAAACAGTAGTCAACTAAATCCACCGCTTACATTACCAGGTATACTTCTCTTCAGAAAATTCTTTGGTATTTTCTATGAGCATACTACATTTTTTTAAAAAAATTATTCCTACTAACCTATGCTATTTTCTTATCTTATACCGTTCAGTGACAATCTGACTAAATTAAACCAAATCTTCTAATGTAACATAATTTTCCAACAAACATTTTCTAATTGAAAGTTTTAGTGTAAAGATTTTTATACAATATTCGTATTTATGCTTCTATAGGTAAGATGGGGTGACAAGCACGGAGGATATGGCGAACACTACTGGGACTACAACCATGATGGACATGACCACGACGGTGAAGGTGGCGAAAGTGTACAACAAGAACAATACGTAGCAGCTCCTCAAGCCGAAATAGAAGCTGAAGAGAAGGTCCCTGCTTTCGTCTACAACCGCAAGAAGCGTCAACCTGCTGCAGGTCCCGACAGTGATGTTGAATTCATCGATGACAGAGCGCGACATCTCATTTTAAGCGGCATAACTGGCAAACATGGAGGAAACTACAGGAGGTATCCAGGATTTGAGAGATCCAAGAGAGGAAACAACTTGAAGCATGCTTTCCATCCCGTTTTCGAGCCATCTACTGGAAGGTTCGTAGACCAGAGGACTGGAATCGAGTACGAGTTGAAACCTGTTGCTTATTGAAACTGATGTGAAGTTCTATCTTTTTAATTATTATTTTTCTTCGTTATGTTTTTGCTAATAACTTTAAAAAAACAAGCATAAAAATGTATGATTGTGCAAAAACTAGCTTTTGTACTTTTGTATTTGTTATCTAGTTTTATTAAATAATGATAATTTTCTACCAAATTTTGTTATGTATTCCTCCTTGTATTTACATTTTAAAATTGGAGATTGCTTTCTAAACAACTCCCCAAATGGTAATCTGGAGATTTCATTAATTGTCTTTCACCGATTAATATCTATATAGAATTTAAAAATGATTCAGCAAACAAAGAAAATTTTATGGTAAGTTGTATAATTGCCCATAATATCAACACTCTTTAATTACCGGACAGACCTTTCGTCTAGTTATGTTCATCAGATTATAGACAATTTGGTTGTCCTTAGAAAGAGACAGAAATTAAATGTGACAATGTCAATATTGAAATACAAGTGTATTACATTTTGAACATTTTTAAATATTATTGCGTTGTATGTTTGAGTATATTTAAAATTTTCTGTTTAAATCAAATCAAAATTATCTTTATTCAAGATTAATTTTAATTACCATTTGTTTGATGAACGTAGGTCACTTTTGTATATTCTGTTACATGCACAGATCCACCCTCTCTCAGGACGTGTAAGTCGATGCACTGGATACATATATACATTTGGGTATCTTGTTGGATAACACAGGTCACCAAATATATACAAGTAACATTAATGAAAACAGGTATATATACAGTATTTTGTGGTTCTAAATCCAAAAATAATACTCTAAATACTGTAACACGTACAGTTTTTTTTTTCTACAGGGTTTGGTGGTCGGATATAAAAAAGAAGACGACATATTTTTGCAATCTAATATTTATTTTATATAAACATGTAAAACATGTTAAATTTAAGCAAAAATATTTTACTAAGGATCATGTGTAATAAAAAATATAAAATGTTGCATGAAGATATACAGTGCCAAAATATTTAACTTTATTCTCTTGTGTTCAATACAATCACCTCTATTTAAAACCAGCAGAACATAGATGGGTTCCAGCGCCCCTTGTGTTGTGTTTCCATTGCCCTGATGTCCTGGTGTAATCTCTCTCCTTGTTCGTCACTTACTGCACCAAATTTTCCAGAAAAAAAAAATCCAAATGTGAGTGTAATACATGCATTTTTAAGAATATACGGCATCCTGGTAGTTCATAGGATTTTAAGAGTTCATCTATGAGGGTTTTATAGTTCTCATCGTTCTTTTTACCCAGAAATCCCTTCACCAC
>JAWQRN010000599.1:0-27995 GCA_033557685.1 Sperchopsis tessellata
CCCTTGCAACAGTGGACGAAACGTCGGCACTTCTCAGAGCCTCTACACGGTTTCCACCCGGAAACAACATTCATACAAATACAGTATAATATTTCGAAAATCCTCGTTTTGCTTCTGCATGTTACTCTACTGAAGGCCACAAACTGAATCGCTAAATAAAAGAAACTTTACACTAAAATGTGTCCACAATTGCAAAATTTAGAAAAATAGGTCATGAATGAAAATTGTATTGCATTCACTAGATACATTTTGAGTATCATGTTACTTAAGATAAAATTTTAATACCATCGTTGTATATTTTTGGTGAAATTTTAATTTTTGGATGGTTCTACATAAATTTTGTAACAATCTGCATAGGGAACTGATAAATGCATTGTTTTGATCTAATTTATTGATTTTACATTGCTTTAAATGTATTTTATATTGTTTTGATATTTTTTGTTATGGTTTTGTATATTAAATAAAATTTTGTTTATTGTTTATTCTATAATTTGTTGAGGAAAATTATTCTTTATAAAATCATTTTTCATTTTAACTATATTTGAATGTTAGAAATCTTTATGTGCAAATTTTATTGCTTTGTCGAAGTTTTTTTAAAAAAATGTTTAATGTCAAAATTAAAAATTTAAAAAAATATACATATATTTTTAGAGACTGAAGTTTTAAGAATTCTTTTAATGAATAGATTTTCGTCTTTATTGTCATTTTTCAAATAACAAGTCAAAACTAGCCACTCAGAATAACTCTGAATTTGTAGAAGGTAGTTCAAAACCATTATTGAATAATTTTTTTGTTCAACCCCTTCACCTCAACTTTGGAATCTCAAATGGCACTCCATACAACTCATTGATCTTGGGAAACTCTGTGTGATTCTCCTGAAACACGTGTGGACTTTAATTATTGCACCACTTACAGTTATGTTTATTGACTAACGCATTCAAGAAAATCGTCGGCTCATCTCTCTTCTAGGAAAACTACGTGTGATCCTGCCAAAACACTTATGGACAAATAACCCGTTCAAGAAAAAGGTTAACTCATTGCTAAAACTCACTCGTGAGTATTTCTTCATAGAACTAAGTTCATCTATTATAATAATCTTCACTCAGTTACTGATAGATTTTTAATTTGTAGGGAAAATGTTGTTTACTTTAATCACCATTTGCGCTGAACCAACGGATCAACTGGATTTTATCTGATAACACTGGTCTGCGGTTTAATTTTTTTTTTCTGAGGTAAAGATTTTTAAAGCTGTTCTTTTATATTTAGAACAGCTGAATTCAAACATATAACCCATTTTGCTCAATCAGGTCACATTTGACTATATCTCCTCGACTATCTCACATGCATTGAAAATAGAGGTAGCCGCCTTGTAAAACCAACACTAACGACACAACCTGTAATTACAACTAATATGTATTTATGTTAATGAATACAATTTGATGTTCGAATGGGTGATTACACACAGATGAATACTACGCTTTTATATTTTAAGACATTATGCCCGTCTGTGACCTGCTTTAAACCATACTAATTAACAGTTTTTTGTTTTCTCAAGGACCTCTTCCAAAAAATAGGAATTTTTACTCAAATACTGTACTATTTACTTTAAATCGAGAAATTTTTTATTCCCTATATGATAAGGAGCACATTTAATAAAATAATATTCTATATAAGTATAATATTATTAATATGATTTAAAACGACTCTAACATCGTCTAGTAAAAAATGGAGGACATGTTCAACATTTAATAAAATAATCTCACAAATATATGAAATGATTCCAATTTTCCTAGCTCAGAAAGATTAGAATTTGTACACTCTTTAAAATGATGTGTCACAAGGTAGAGAGTGCCATTTGAAATCTAAGTTGTTTTTGTTTAAAATTGTATCCACTTCAGATCCAAAGTTCTTCTGGGTGGTTAGTTTTGAAATGTATACCAGTGAAATTGTTGAAATGAAGTGTTCCACAAGGGTCCAAAATAGGTTCTCTTCATTTTCTGCTTTTCATAATTTTCAAACCAAAAGGACTAAGGCCCATCAGTATCCTTCCGACTCCTTCTAAGATATTGGAACGTATTGTTTGCTGTCAGGTTCAAAGTCATCTTGATAAATATAATGTATTACCATGGAAACAATTTGGCTTTAGGCGTGGTTATGGCTGCACGGCTGCCCTCAGCTCGATAGTGGATGTTATTGTGTGTGCTTCTAACAAGGGTTTTCTTATTGCCATGATTCTGCTTGATTTTTCCAAGGCATTTTATGCGTCAACCATGTGTAAATGCTGTCCATATTACTTTACGGGGTTTTTTCCAGGGGTGTGATGGACTTTTTTCGTTTTTACATCGATCGTACGTCTCAGCAAGTTATAACGTCGGCGGGTATGTCTGGGTTCAATCAAATAATATCAGATGTGCCGCAAGGCTCCATACTTTGTCCCTTACTTTTCATAATTTACGCCCATGCCATATTTTCCGACCTCCCATGCAGCTACCACCTATATGCTGATGACTCCCAAATATACCACTCGTTTGAGGTTGGTGAGCTAAGGGAGGCCGAGCGTGTGATTAATGCGAGCCTTTTGGCTGTTACAGAATAATCTAGGAGCCATCTCCATTTTGGGAAGTATGTTGCTGATCTAATCGGAAAAGCCTATGGTGTACTGAAGAGTCTGTATGGTCAACTCGGGTGCCTTTCTCCATCCCATTGGCGTGTGTTGGCGGATTTTTTGGTTCTAATTTTTGTGACTCTGTCTATGGACCTTGTTTGGATGCCTTCCATTCTCGACGGATATTGAAGGTTCAGAATGCTTGTGTCTGTTTTGTGCTGGGACTGAGGCGTGGGCAGCGGGTATCGCGTGCAATGGCTGGTTTGGAGTGGCTGAGGATGAACACTAGGAGACGGTGGCACGCCACATGTTTCGCTCTGAATATCATGGAAAAAAATTCACCTCCTTATCTGTACGAGAAATTAACATTCCATACAGATGTTCATAATTTAAATTTAAGAGTGCGTGGACCATTGGTGCTCCATCGGAAATTTAAGGCGGTGTTTAGGCGTTCCTTCAATCATTCGACTTGGTTTTTGTACAATGGGCTATGTGTAGGTCTTTATAACTATGGAAGATCTACTTTTTGAAAATGTTGTTGATGTCAAGATGGATGCGTATAAAGTAATTGTATGTCTGAGATTGAAAAAATTGTATTCGTGATGCAAGGAAAGCGTGTATGTAGTTACATGATAGGTATAAGTGGTAGAATAAATCTACCTAACTCGGGTTGGTAGATGTGAATTTATACCTAGTTGACTAGACACTTTTTTTCATATATATTCTATTTTTAGTATTATTAAACTATTAAAAGTGTATGACATAATCTATGTTTTAGCGTGATAATTATAGGGAATCATATTTTTTTTTGCCTCGTCAATTATTATTATTAATATAATTGAAGTCAAGAAATAGCTATTTGCTGAAACTGTTTATTTGCATTTTTAATAATTTACCTAGATGTGATGGTTGCGAATAATAGTGATGTTTGAATTAATCAAATATCAAAATAATACATTAATGTACGGCCAAGGACACAACAAATTCTTATTCTCATGCGAAAATGGCAATTTCGTGTAGATCTATATCAAATTAACATAATGATTATTCAATTGCAACATTGAAACATTGCTATACCTCTCATAATATGCTTACTCATGATCTTAAAGCATATATACAAGAAATCAAATAAGTATTCGTACGTGGCGTACAGCTAATTACTAACATGAGCAGTGCTGATGACGTTTTAATGATAGAAACATGGTGTCCACTGCAATTTCGGCTTGTTCCTTCGATGCATATTTGATTTCTGTATTTAATATATTGACTTGGAGGGTTTGCTCGATGTTTTATTTAATCAAATATCAAAATAATACTAAGTACCTATAGGTAATGTTACTAACTATTGAAGCCATCTTAAAATTATTAAAAAGCCCTAATTATTAGAACTATAATTAAGAACAGAAACTGCTAAACGATAAAAACCTTAAATGAAATGAAAACAAAACACTAAGAAAAATTATGTTTATTTACAACATAGAAGATACACACTTTTTATTAAAACAAATAGTAGGAATTGTTTTTTGTGAATATCTCAAATATAAAATATAATAAAGAATTACAATTTATTCTTGTAGTATAAATACAAACATACAGCACAATCAACAATATATGTATATAACAAAATACAGGCAAGATAAAGCAAATGATAACTGTTTAAATAAATTTATAGTTTTAGCATCGAACGTAACATTTACGTTGATGAACTTTATTCACACTTTTGGTCTTTTTAAAATATTTGAAGTTTAAATGCCTTTTCTTAAATATTGGACCAGCACCATTTTCAAATTTGCTCATCTTAAAAAGTGAACAAAGTTAATCTTTAAGTTTAAATAAAGCTATTTAACGTTATATAATTGCAGTATAAAAACCAAACATCCAGCCCAATCAACAACATAAGTAACAAAATACAAGCAAATATAAAGAAAGGTTAGAATTTGTTGCTTCCTTGTTGTGAATGTATTATTTTAATATTTGATTAAATCAAATATCGAGCAAACTGTCCAGGTCAATATATTAAATACAGAAATCAAATACGTATTCGTGCATTCATGTACAACCAAGGAAGCAACAAATTCTTATTCTCATGCGAAAATGGCAATTTTGTGTAGATTAATTTCAAATTAACGTAATGATATTCAATTGAAACATTACAATACCTCTCATAATATTCTCACTCACAATCTTAAAGCATATATACAAGGAATCAAATTCGTACATGGGGTACAGCTAATTACTAACTAGTGCAGTGCTGATGACATCTTAATGACAGAAACACGTGACCACTGCAATTTCGGCTTGTTTCTAAATTTTTCGATACGTATTTGATTTCTGTGTTTAATATATTGACTTCGACGGTTTGCTCGATATTTGATTTAATCAAATATTAAAATAACACATAAAGAAAAGTTATTTGTTTACATAAACTTAAAGTTTGAACATCGAACGTAAATTTTACGTAGCTGGACTTTATTCACACCAGTACCGTTTTCAAATTTGTTTATCTTAAAAATTAAACTACACAAATTTTTAAGCTTTGAATAAACATCATATTTGATCAGTAGTTTTATGCATGTGTGTACTATAAATAGATTTCGCTTTTAATGATATGGCTTAATTTTATTAAAAATATAAATATTTATTGTTAACAAATTATGGCATTTTAAATGTCTTAAAAGCAGTATAACCGTAACGACATATCCTTATTGATCATTTGTGGCAGTATCCAAAGAAATCAACAGTACATTCATTCACCATCTCCAAATAACAAAAGGATGTGAAAAATAGTTGTTGCCACGTAAAAATAAAAAAAAGCCGTATTACTACAAAAATTTACCACACTATTGGTTTTCAAATTCTGATAAAAATGAACAATTGCTTTTTGAAAATTTTCAGAATACAAAAGAAATGCTTCATGAATTTTTTCAAATACAGTTTTTTGTCTCCGAGCAAACATGTTTCTTACCACCTCTAGAAAATTTTCAGAATACGAAAAACTTGCTTCTTGAATTTGTTCCAATGCAGATTTCGATTCCCAGGTAAAAATGTTTGTTAGTACCTTATTGGAATACTGGACCAATTTGTTAAAATTTTCTATGTAACTATTCATCACAATAATGAAAGTTTGAAATATAAATTCAGTAATGTTTGACATATGCTCCGACAGATTTCTAAAAAATAATTCTGTATTGGAGATGTTATTTTGATTTGAAAAATAAATTTGATACACACTAGTTTGAATAAAGTTTACAACAGCATTAAGTAAATCATTAACGAACACATATATACTTGTTAAATAATCAAACACTATATTACAAAAATTATAAGAAGAACGTATAACTACAATAAAAACAAAAGTAAGAAATAGAATTAATATTGTAAATGAAAATATGAAGACGCTTGCTTTCTTATTTGAACTCTGGAAAAAATAAATATCGTCTATTACAAATGACGTACATTTCATATGTATTTATTGTATCTATGGTAATATTTTCATTTAATCAGTATTGGAAACCTTCATATAAACACTGTTTTGAACAGCAACCACAATAAGTGTGATATTATATCATGAAACTGAGGAAAATTCAGAACTTTGGAGTCAGATAGAAAGATACTATATTGCCAATAAAGTTGAATACCGCATGTTTCAATTGTTAGACAGGCTGACAAGGACAACACTTTACCAATATTATTGCGATTTTCACATGAAGAGCTCTAAGATAAAATAAAGAAGTTAAATAATTCAAGCAAGAAAATAAGCCTAAAACAGAATCTTCAATTCTAGCCCGTATAATCTATAACAAAACACTTCGAAATTATCCGATACATATTTAGAATAATTTATTATAATTTATGATGATATTAACTAATAATAGATCGAAGGAAAAAACTTGGATAGTTTACATCAATCCATCTTAATAACATTTTAAAATATTATATACCTCTATATTCAAAATATACTGTCTTAGTAGTATACCTACAGGAAAAAATACCAGAGAGAAGCAGAGAAATACCTACGGATATGATAGATACAGATCAGCTAAATAAGAGAATTAAAACAGACGTTCAAAGAGTAACAAAGAAAGCATGTTCGAGAGTGAAACCTCCAAAGCAAAGAAGGCGCATCGAAAGGGGAACTAATAAGTATAAGGCACTAAGGCAAATCAAAAGAGACATCCGGAGGGACATATCAAAATACAAGACCAAAAAGATAAACATTAAAATTGAGAATAATATGAAATGGCTGAGGCCAAAACTGTCAGTTAGAAGAACAAAAATAGTCAATCTCAAGAACAAGCAAGAAATTAAAGTCTCACTTAGAACAAATACCTAAAATAGTCAAGACTTTATACTGATATATTCATCAAAATCATCCGATATGGAACCGTCTGCGCCACGAGACAGTGAACTGTATGTGGGGTCAGACGATATTCTTGAAATTTAACTCCATGAAATAAGATACGCCATGAGAAAAATGATAAATGATGAAGCACACTGAAAAAAAAACAATAGAAAGAATGGTGTAATGCAGAGGTCAAAATTGTGTTAAAAAAAGCGGACACATCAAATATCGAAAACTACAGATCTATCAGTTTGTTCACAACTTTACAAAATGTTCACTGAAATCATCTGCAATCGTTTAACAAAAAAACTAGACTTCTACTAGCCAGTAGAACTGGCAGGTTTTCGCAGCGGATACAGAACCAACGACCACCTACAAACATTACACACTCTAATAGAAAAAGCCACCGAGTACAATATCCCCATCCAGCTCACTTTTATTGATGTCCACAAAACCTTCAACTCGGTAGAAATGTGGTCAATCATAAAATCAGTAGCGAATGCCAGAATAGACTCAAAACATGCTACTATAATCAGAAATATCAATAAAAGTGTGACATTACACATCAAGATCAAAGAAAGACCAGCCACCAACATAATAACATTCGGTAAAGGAGTGTACCAAGGAGAGAATACCTCACCAAAGTTGTTCACCTCAATTCGAGATGACGCCTTCAAAGAACTTTAATCGGAGAGAAAAGGATAAAAATCGATGAGGTATATCAACCATCTTCTTTCACCCAATAGAGTTGAGAGAGATAAAATTCAATCTAGTAACCAAAAATATTAGATAATAGTTAATTCCCACATCTCGATGGATAATGTGACCATTGATTGCATTAAACAAAATACCTACCTTGGACATTGGATTACATAACAAGTTAAAGGAGGAGAACCAAACAGCAAATACCACTAGAAGGATAGGTCTAATGTGGGCGGAGTTTGATGACCTACAAAACATCTTAGGAGACAATACCTAACCAATGAATCTAAAAAGAAAAGTTTACGACTCCTGCACACTGCCAATGGCTACATATAGCTTAGAATCAATGAACCTTACAAAAAAGGGTTCTAAATAACTAGAATGACACAGAGAACCAAGGAACACTCAATGCTCGAGATCTCGTAATGGGACAAAATCAGGAATAAAATAATTTGAGTCAGTAAAATTGGTATTGGGTACAGCATGTCGTAGGATGGAGCAGCAACAGTAAAAGTTACCCGGTTGTGGCCGAGAGAAACAAAAAACAGAGAAAAACCGCAAAAGAGGGGGCTAGACGATATCAAGTTGACCACTGGTAAAGACTGGTTCCACAAAGCACAAAATACCAGATATGGAAGACATACAGAGAAGCCTATGAATAGGAGTG
Source organism: Sperchopsis tessellata (assembly GCA_033557685.1). NCBI lineage: Eukaryota > Metazoa > Arthropoda > Insecta > Coleoptera > Hydrophilidae > Sperchopsis > Sperchopsis tessellata. The sequence continues at coordinate 8,317 of JAWQRN010000599.1, forward strand.
GATGAGGGAAGACTGCCAAAGAAAGGAGAAGATACCATTGTTATATAGATTGGTGTACACATACCACCAATACGGTTTACCTTTACACGTCAAACATGGCTATCATTTATATAAGTTGTCTTTTAATTTATGTGTTTGTTACAACATACAGCAATGGTCCTAGAATACGACCCTGTGGCACCCCTCATTGAACAGTTACCAGTTCCAACTTCACTTCTCCAATTACTGGTTTTTCTAGTATCTGTAGCCATGATAATATCATTTTTATAGTAGAATCACATTATCGATAAATTCAATCACACAGGGCATTTTCAGCCACAATCTCATGCATCATTGCAAACACTACACCTGTTGTGTTACTGCACTTTAAAAAACCAAACTGCGATATTCGAATACTCCTGTTGCTACTCTCAAGACCAACATAAACACTTTGGAAAAGGTATTGAACAATAATTGGTCTGTTATATCACCCATTTTAAAATTTGGAATAGTTTGGGCTATCCTCACTTTATCAACAAAATTACGACACTGCTTGATTTCAATGGTGGGCAGGTCTAATGGAGCTTTTGTTTTCCTGAATATAAGATCTTTTTGTAATTATCAGCACTAGTATTGGCTTACGCTAATAAAACATGAAATTTGGAGTTCCAACATACGTAGGAACTATAAACAACTCCAAGAAATATTAAGATAAAGATATATACTAGTGATCGTAGACTTAATAGGAAGTAATTCCAAGAGAGATTCAATACTCGAAATGGACAGGACATCTAGTTTAGCAAAGAGACACTCATTGTACAACAATTTTTCTCACTTGAAAATTAATTTTTAACACAACGCTCACTGGCTGCAATAAGGGCAAAACTAAAAAACGATTAAATTGAGTTGATATACTTTACCATTATGCTATATCAGCACAAAGCTAGTTTCCCAAAATTCCGCCAGATGATGTTAGTATCATTATTATATATAGTGGTTTTTGGGGCACGTGTAGCATCAACACTGGCACATGCTTCAGCTTTCTCCGTGTTTTTACCTAGTAAGGATCTTACATTCCTACAATAACAGCACGTTTGACTTGTGACGGAGTCATAAAATCATTTTCCTATCATACAGTAGTGGCACAATTCAAATTGTGCCAGTCTAGTCTACCAAAAGTATATTAATTTTAACTTGTACCAGCACTTCTCATTTCTATAATATCACTTTAGAAAAAAACGTTTTCTTTGATAGGAATAAGATACATATTTTTCTATAATAACAAACCTTGCATAAGAAGATTCCAATTTAAGGCCTTTTTTATAATAAAGCCATATTGTCCGAATCTTTACAGGTATAAAAAGATAATAAACGAAACCGATCGATGGCAAGTGTCAACTTTAGAGCAGTCTTAAACTCCCGAACATGTTAATATCAAGATTATTAAAGACATAATCATTTAAAAATTTCGGGGCGATATGATATCAGTTTAAAAGGGTAATTCTTTTTTAGAAATTGTGAATAGGACTAATTTGTAAGAATCTAGAAGAAGAAAGTATGGAAGAGAAAACAGATGAAGAAGAAAAACTGTTTTCAACAGGTGCCTCAAAGATACCAGAAAAACAAATGATACTTCCAATAGTGAAACAAAATCACCAAAAAAGTGTAAGATTATATGTTACGAGCAAGAAAGAAAAGCAATATTTTTAAAGTATTCCGCAAAAACATCATCCAAAAATTAAAACAAGACTTCGAATCAAAAAAATACTGCTCGGCTATATTCCTGGACATAAGCCAGGCATTCGATAAAGTCTGGCACCCCGGGCTTCTATTTAAACTACACAAGAAGCTACCATATAAAATGTACCAAATTTTAAAATCCTCCCTAGAAAATAGACTTTCAGGTCAAATAAAAAGAAGAACTGAGAAGCCTATACTCTATACAATCGGGGGTCCCACAGAAAGCGTCTTGGGTCCAGCCCTCTATCTGCTGTACACTGTTGACCTACCTAAAACCAATGACACAACCACGAGAATGTATGCTGCCGACACAGTGGTTCTAGCTGCTCAGTCACACCCAGCAGTAGCCTCGAATCGCCTCCAGACAAGCCTGAATATGATATAAAACTGGCTAAGAAAATGGAGAATCAAGGCTAATGACTCCAAGTCGACACAGATCAAATTTTCACTAAGAAGAGACACCTGCCCCTCCCATAACTAAACGACCAGCAGATCCCCCAATCAGAAAGTAACAAATATCTCGGCATCCACCTTGACCAAAGACTCACGTGGAGGAAACACATCTGGACTAAAAGACTGCAGATAAGAAGGAAGATCTGGCAGATGTATTGGTTACTGGGAAAGAAATCAAAACTAAGCATCGACAATAAGCTACTTCTATATAAGAACATTATGGAACCGATATGGACCTATAGGATGCAGCATTGGAGTGCTGCAAGCAACACCAACGTCGAAATCATCCAGCATGCCCAAAACAAAATCTGAAGAACAAGTGGCAATGCCCCAAGGTTCATCCCTAACTGGCTACTTCACCAGGACCTCCAGACCCTCACTGTGAGGCAGGAAGTCTCAAACTATGGTAAAAAGTATCACCTCAGACTCAGTGTTCATCCAAATCAACTTGCATCAAAACTACTAGTGCACAACCCCACAAGACTCAAGCGGTGTAACCCACTCGACCTGTCAAACAAATTTATTTAATATAACATCTGAATAGAGAATGAGTGCTATCACTGGAAAGCTACTCCCATGACACGTAAATTACACCATTTACTTAAGACTTAGATTGTAAATACTCTTGGTAAGTAAATTTTTTTTTTAAATATTGGGATACGGATGATACATTAGGTGTGAACAGGATATTTAAAATGGGGTATGTGTTCATACTGCCTCTATATTACGATTCAAAGCCACTATACACAAGCTCATAGCATTAAACACACTACAAAAACGTCTGTGAGAGAGAATGTAAGCCATTCACAAATCTTTGTGCAGATATACTTTTAATTAATAATTTAACATAGCACTTTTGTGCCAGAAATGTGTGAAGTTACAAAAATTAAAATAATGAGAAACAACAGAATTAAGAACAAAGGAAAGAAGTAGAGGAAAAAAGAAAGAGACAGACAAAATAAATAATTCATACTAAGTAACTGTGATTTGCAAGTTACATTAGCTACTCCAAAATGAGACGTTTCCACTTTTTGAGTCAAATTTACCAACTTATAACTTCATAATATGCTTACTCTTAAAAGGCCAAGGTTTTGTTAATTGCTTCATTTGGTATGAAGAAAAAAAGTCAAGAAAAAGAATAGGTATTGAAACTGGCTCTTGTTTATTTAAGTATAATAAGGAAAAAAACAATGTTTCTCGCAATAATTTAAATATTGTTTTTTATTGCATAATTGTGGAGACCAACAAAACAATTAAATTGGGCCAGCTACTACGTTGTGGCTGCCTACTATGCTGTGGCTAATTAGAGAATTAAATGTTCTACACATAAGTATTTAGTATAAAACACGAAAGAGATAATGTTCAGTCGGTCCCATTTACAAATCAACACAATACTTGACTTTTGTGCAAACTGCAAGAATAATAGAGTGCCTTTTAAGGTTATTAAAAAGAGTCATAACATATTTTCAGATATAAAAGTGTTTAACGATATGGCAATATTAAAAAATAAAAAAGAACACATGACCATTTTTTTTTAAACTTCTTATACTGAAGAAGTTACCAAGGTGCACATTAGGACGCAGGCGACATAAGCAATGCAGGGCAGCCCTGTACTGGCTTTGGTATTCTGTAAGTTTTAATACAAGTGTGCAAATTGAGATGCTGCAAAACTATCAAGTACAGAACCTCCTTCACTAAGTGTTCAAGACATAGTTTATTGTAAGTGTTGCGATTCTGTATGGTAAAATTTGAAAGTAAACAACTTTTTGCCACTATCATGGGGAGAACTGAACATATGTTAAAAGAAATAAACTGGGTAGTTAAGTTGTCATCTCTGATGGTGGGCAGACATTTTCGAAGCCTAGTGAGGCTGTTAAGGCCTTTGCTAACTATTTCCAATCTGTATTCGAAGAGTCCATTGACATGCAAAGGATGCCTTTCACCAGACATGTGAGTGATACACTTGGTTCAGTTTGTGTGTCGGTGGTTAAGATATAAGTCAGTGGGGAATTGAAAGTGAGTAATTCCTCAGGAGTTGATGGTATCCCTCCAATATACATAAAAAAAACTGTAGTGAGTCAACTTCATATCCCTTTTCCTTATCAGTGAGAAATCCCAAAATTGGATGATCCTAAACTTGTCAAAAACTATCATCAAATCGTTAGGATGGTAAGATTCTAGAGTCGTTTATAAACGGGGCTTTTCTTAGTCATGAGCAACCTTTCATATCCTGTAATCAGCATCGTTTGCTGTCAAAAAAGTCAACCATTGTGGACTTCTTGTAGTCATGGTTCTGCTCTAAAACTCTGATGCCATACATACTGATATGTCAAAGGCAGTCGACAACGTTAATCATCAGCTGCTTCTTGGCAAGCTTTCACTGCAATTTAAGGTATGTGAAACTATTCTCTCGTGGATTAAGTCATACTTCAGGGGCTGGAGTCTGATTTATACGGTATGCTTTTTTCTTTTTTTCATAAAGCTGCTTTTCCAAATTAACTTTCTCTTTTTTAATATATCACACAGCAACATGTTTGTTTCCTATTCTGCATCAGAATCTAATTAGAAGCTTAAATGTATAAGTTCAGCCGTAAAGTATCATTTTTCTACTTCTGTATAAGTAACTTGTCCAATACAAACGGTTTTAATATAAATATGTAATTAAAAACACTGTTCCGTAACAAAAAGAAAAACTGTTATGTAATATATATATATAGTAACAGTTAGTAAAAGAGCAACGAAGCCCATGCTTAACTTTTTCCACTCGTACGTAATATGCCTCTTACAAAACTCATATGTTATATATTACAATGTTTAATAAGAACTGAAAGCAATGTGTCTAGATTCCTGCATTTAGATTTTTCTGTACTGTGCTGTCCTGCGTCACCTAAGTTAGCAGCGTCCCAATATGCGCTTTGCCTAAATAAAGAAGGTATCCCAATAAGAGCGCCAGATTCAGTTCAGTGATAATAATTTTATAATATATTTTGTAAAGTACAAATGCAGCAATTATGGAAAAAATATCACACAAATGCGCACCACGGCTCTGCTGGCAATCTCTTGCTCTTTTGATAAAATTTAAGATAATATCGTTGCATAATTGTGGGTAGATTGAAGCAATTACATGTTGGATCACTGCCTTAAGCTGAGGAATTTGTGGCTTATTGGCATACACATGCGACTTAAAAAATCCCCTAAGAAAGAAGTCGCATGGTGTCAAATCACACGATCTTGATGACCAATTCTGAAAATTGAAATTCCCTAGTTAATGTTCCATCAACCAATTAACAAATTCTCTTCATTTGTCTGCTGGTTTGAGTCCTTGGGTCACTTGGATCTTGTAGGCATGCAAATCCAGATCTTTCATGAGAATTCGCTGTAAGGTGCTTCTTGAAACGTCTAATTCTTGTGAACGATGGCGAATTGATATCCCTGGGGATTCAGTAACACTTTCTCTCACTGCGGCTATGTTTTCGAGTGAACGCCTGCACGAGGACACATGGGTGACTTATTAAATTGATGACTCATTTGAACCATTATTTCAACCAAAAATTCTACGAAGCTTATGAACTGTTTCAGCACAACTTTCCCCATATTTATATTGAGTTTTAAAAATAATAATAGGTTGTTCTTTCATGTAGCGCTGCATATTTACTAATCGCAAAATTGGCAGATGGAATATATGCAATTTTATAAAAAAAATAGCGTGAAATTTAAACCCGACGCTCTTATTAGGACACCTTTACAAAAGAACAACAATCAAGAATGACCTTAGCTTCTTTCTTTCTAGGTAACGTACAAGGATTCTTTGTCATTACCCTGTGACTTGTGCAATATGAGGATGAAACTAATGCTGACTCTATTTTTTTTTAAATTGTCACACATTATTTGCAGTTTTGTATAGTACTTTTGTTTGTTTATTTAATGTCGGCCTCTTTCCGTTGCTATGGCCAATCACCGACACCTGGGAATTTTGCCGCATCCAGTGTTCCAACTGGAATTGGGTTCATTTACATGCAAGTGGCGTTCATTTACCTACAATACATGGGACCGACAATTTTATGTCCCTCCCAGAATATGAGCAGCGCAAAGACATTTTCTTAATAACAAAGAGCCAACCGCCATTGGGTTTCGAACATTTAGTAGCCTAGTACTTAGCCACTGCGCTAATGAGATGGCTGGTACAGTACTATTCTGCCGCTATTATTTCTCCTACTTTTAAAAAGCTGTAGTGTATAATTCCTTGTTGTGACCACATGCTGTAATCATAAATTTTTTGAGATGAAGAGATCATTTAGGTGCCAAATGTGGACGTTCACCTTTATCTAATTATGCTAGAGATCTCTGTTGATTATCATATAAAACCCACTTTTTATCCCAGGTTACCAAACGATCAAGAAAAGGTTCTGTGTATTGTTAGCAAGGAAAAGAAGATGCTATTGTAAACAAATTCTGTGTGTTTTGATATGACAATTTGTGAGGTCAAGTTTTTTAACTTTACCAATTTGCAGCAGTCCCCGTATAACTGCTGTATGATGAACAATTAGTTCTGTTAAAATATTAAAGATGTAAAACAATATTTATGAAATCGGCAAATTCATATGCACCAACCTAATATAAATGAATAGAACATTTATTTAAGCAAGCAATACTACAATAAATCAAAGGGTTATCAACCAAAGTCCTTCTGCCCATAAAGTAAAATAATTGACAAAAATAAAACGTCCACATACAACATTCTCGACCACAAAAGTAAATTTACTGCCCTTAAAAATTAACACTCATGCAGGTGGTTCAGTAATGTTTCTTCCAGATATTCTCGTCTTCTAGTGGTCTAATATCTGCATATTGTTCTCCTTTGAGGTAAATTTTCTGGATAAGTGCTGTATTCTGATATCCATGGGGATTATCTTTGTCTTCTTATGCAAGAGATGGTTGGGAGGGTTGTGGAGAAGGTTATGAGGATTGCGAATTTTAGTGATTGCTAGTATGGATGAAGTTTCTGCTAAACTGAATTTCTTTTATATGTTAGACATCGAAAATGCTTCGCTCTGGAGATTACATTCTTTTTTGTTGTTGATGTATAATGTTTGAAGTTCAGTTTTTGGTCTAAAGTAATTCCTAAATATTTAATCATTATTGTGGCTTATAGATTGCTATTTTCTATTGCAATTTGTGGAGAGTCTAATGTTAACTTGTAATCTCCATCTATGATATCAACCCATTGTTGTGTTTATCAACATTTGTAAGTCTTCGGTGGCCGAGTTTATAGATAAGATACAGCTACAGTGAACTATCGATCTAACGGACTACTCGGGGCAAAGGATGTCCATTAAATGTGATTGTCCGTTAAATCCGAATATCCAAAAATGGTGTCCATATTAAATTAAAAGTAAATTAAATTACAAATCATATATTTACCCGCTTACCGTTATTAATGCGATCCGAGTCCGGAGTTTATTTAAAATGAATTCATATTATTTTCATTTAAAACACAGCATAATAGACTGTTGGCATATACCTGGAAGTGTAAAAAATTACCCTCTTTAAGTGGAACTCGACGTGTTCCGCATGTCAAATAAATTTATGACCTTTGTATTTATATTGATAGGAAACATATGTTTCGTTTAGTACATATTTATACAGAAATGTTTATTTTAGTTTTCAAACGTAATAATTTTGCTTCAGCTAAATTTATTTGCACAAATAAGAATTTCTAAGTACATAAAACATTTAAGGAGTAGGTAAAGCGAATTTCACGATAATTTTGCTATGCAATGAGTTAGAACAATAACAAAGTAATATTTATTTATGAACAAAGTATAACATAAGAATTTCTGTACAATATTTACAATATATAACATGAATAATTCATTAAAAAATTTATTCGGAATCTGATAACAGGAGGCTTGCAGACGACGTGCTAGGTTGAGGAGAGTTTTGTTTAATTGGCTTGAAGAATGCGTCCAATTTTAATTGCATTTTCAAAGATTGTTGTTTGTTTCCCTAAATTTGCAAAAATGAGAGTAATATGGCTGCACATCTGGGTCTGTCGATGAGTCGATACACGAGATTAAATCGTCAAGTAGAGTCCTTACTCGGCTCAGTTTAATTTTATTAATTGCTGACTGTTCTTCTTCATCGCTCTCATTGTCCATTATATTTTGACCCATAACTTCTTCAGCTATTTCACTTTCTGACATTATTTGATAACCAGGATCACCCTCGTCTTCTCCAACCACTGTAATACTCTATCTTCAGTTGCGTCCTTTTCGCCAGCATTCAGCATCGTCCTACAAAAATCCTCAACTTAAAATCCCTGAAACTTAATTCAACATCCATATTGTTTAACAGTTTATTCCACCCATTTTCTAACATTTGGCACTTCACTTCTTTCCAAGCCGCTGCAAAGTTAAATATTGCGGATTTGATATTATATTTTTTTAAATTCTTAGCTGTCCTCTTGTATCTGTTTCGTCAGTATCATCTTCCAAGACAACCATAACTTCTTGCAAACTTTTTTTCCGATATACCCTTTTCGTAGCTAAAATTATGCCTTGGTCCATAGGCTGAAGAATGGATGTTGTGGTTTTGGTAAAAACATACACTTAAATTTGCCGTCTTCCATACACAAAACAGTCTCCGATGGATGTGCAGGAGCATTGTCTAGTAATAAAAGTGCTTTGACGTTTTGTGGCAGTATCAATAATTCCTCAACCTGATATTTTTTTACTTCTGGCACAAAATGTTCAAAAAATCATTGTTGAAAAATGTTCGATGTAAACCACGCCTTTTTTTAGTTATAATAAACCACAGGTAGTTTAGTCATATCTTTTAAAGGTCTTAGCCGACGTGATTTGACAACAATAGTCGGTTTTAACCAATGAGAGCCATCAGCGTTCGCACAAAGTAGCGCCGACAGTCTTTGATTATCTAATTTACTTCCAGAAACCGATTTTTCTGTTGTTGATGCTTGTGTAGTGAACGCCAAAACAATCCTGTCTTATCTGCATTGTAAATTTGACTTTTCAGAAGATTTTCGTTTTCTATTACAATCATTAATTTGACGAAACGGTTCAATTTCTTCCGGCTGTGCACTGACCGCTTCACCGTATGTCCTTTTATTCCTGATTCCATGACGATTTCGGAATCTCCAGAGCCAACCATCACTAATTTTTATGCCGATATTCAGATGGGTCGCTAGAGTCTTTGCTGCAGATTGCAGTTCCACACCTCGCACGTTAACACCGCAAGAAAGTTAATGCACATAGCATTTTAGCACAACCTCTTCTAACAAAGATTCCTTTGCCATTTTTGTATTCTTTCTCGCCCAATTATCAGCATCCACATCACGCCACAAAACAAATTTTTTCAACTTTTCTTTTGCTTTGCGAATATCTGATACGGTTTGTTTTTTGACACCATATTCTTCACAAATTCTCGTCACTGATACACCCGATTCCAATTTTTCAATAAGTTCTAATTTTTGTTTGAGGCAATATTTTGCGTTTTTTTATATCCATGATTTTAATTTGGTTTAAAATGTAAGTAAAATGTTAACCAGAAATTATTATATGTTCGACTTTGATGTCACTGCACAACTGATAAAAAACTGAAAAAAGATAGGTTACATTCATCCTACATCGATACAAAAAATTAACGAGCACACGAGCGCATTTTGTTCCCTTGATGTCATAAACCCTAACCTTCCGTACATCTGGCAAAATAGTGTCTTGTCAGTGAAATTACTAGAGTGTTTTTTCCAACTTATGGCATATTCGTTATAATTTGTTGAAAATAACTGTGAGATCTGAAAATTTTGTCCTTTAAATCCGAAGTCTGTTAAATCGGGGTCGTTTGATCGAGGGTTCACTGTATATATATATATATATATATATACCAAAAAATATGTATCTTTATAAGAAAATATAACTTTTTTAAACCTGAATAAAATTTATGTTATTTTGTTGTCACTTCCTTTGAAGCAAGATCTAAATAACACATTGCGATTGCCAGAATCTATGAAGGTTTGCGAAAAGGGCAAACTGGGTGGTGACTTCATTTGTTGAACATATAACATGACTTTCCTAGAAAATGTCCTTCGCAATAGTGGACGTTGAAACTTTATTTATATCTGTTGTTGTTTTTAAAATTTAATCTCAAGAACTGTTTTTATAATTATATTTTCAATTAATGTGGTTGGTCCTCAAGATTCTGTGTACATAATTTTTCCAATAATTTTGTGTATTGCGGGTGGAATAAACAAAGTTTTTTAAAAGTTCTTTGAGTGGTTTTGTGGAAATAGATAAAATTTAAAACTATTTAGAATCAGTTTTTCACACTTATTCTATTTTCAACTTATGACTTCACTGATTACGCAAACTTTTTGTTTACAGTGACGGATCTATGGCTGGAGCAAAAAAAGTGAGAGAGCAATTTCATATCACAAGTAACAGAAGGCGCATGCTTTTTTGTTTATTTATATAAATTAGTGACTTTCTTGGAAGTGAATATTAGGGGTGTTTTAAATCTAATTGGTGGGAGCTTCTCGACATCGTTCTATTTTTTTGAAGTTCAACCACTTTGTTATAGTTGCTTAGTATTTAATAATGATTTGATATCGTAGATACTTTTTGTAGGTAATTATATATTATCAGAATTCTGTTTTGAAAGAATTCAAATATGAAGGTACTATGTATTCTATAAAAATGAAGTATGGATAAAAGGACTGTTTTGAAACTACCACACAAAATCTACATGCTTCATGTGTATGTCCATAAACAATGTGAATTATTATTTGTTTTTATAGATTCACAGACAAAATTATTTGTCAATAGTAATTAAATCTTTTAGAGACATTTTTAAAAATAAGTTTGATAGTAACATTTTTCTTTTCTAAGAAAGGCTCATCTGATGCTTTTGGACTGAGCAAGAAATTACTGAACTAGCCAAATAAATATTTGAATGTCCTTTTTAGATTAATTGGTCCAATCGTTGACTAAGTTTTCCTTGCTTCAATTAAAGCTGACTTCTGTGCACAACATATATGTTGTGAGTTTATCACTTAAATAAAATTCTGATCTAATGTCAACTTATTTCTCACCATATATCCACACATAATAATAATACGAATCTATTAGTGTTGTCCCCGAAAATTGTTTTACAGTAAATTTAATTAATATTAATAAAAAATAATCATACAAAACATAAATACAAAATGCGAATTGTTAAGCTATTGAGGATTCTAGGGTTCAATCCTGCGGCATTCAGTTCTGAAATGAAATGTAGGAATAAACATAAGTCATTCACTTAATATAATGGGAATTCCAGATATCTCTTTAATCTTCTACAATGCTTGCTCAATTCAAAATTTAAAAAAAGTTTAGGTCTATTATTTGTTAATCGAAGTAGTATTTGTTAAAACTATCGAATTTTCTTGTATTATAATACCTTAAAAACAGATTTATTTAAGATGATATTGGTACTTCTAATAACAAATTTTATTTGAATTTTAATGAACCCATTCAGAAACACCAACTTTCCAGATAAGATTTTACATAGAACTAAAGTCTTTTTCGGGGTGAAATTCTACAGTTTTGGAATGGATCAAGGTAGGGAAGAGTTACCCAACCAAGCTGGGAGGCAGCGCTTAATCACAAATGGGTAAGATGACATTTTTTTGACAGCAATGTCAATGAATTACATTAAATTGTAAAATAAAAATATTTTATTTTTTTAATACAAAAATTACACTTAATATATTATCTTACATAATAATAATCTGAAGTAAAAACAAGATATAAATTTTTAAACTTCTTTTCTATATGGTTAGTTTGTATAAAGTGAACAAGCTACGTAAGATGAAGTGGAGCAACAACTAAAAAAAATTTGTTAAAGCAAATAAGATTTTCATCAAATCAAGTTGGATTTTAAATTGCTCGTCAATTTATAAAATATAATCAATAAAGATGGCTTGATAAGTGTCAATATTTTAACAACACAGAGACCCGTATTTAATTCTAACGCAAAAAGAAAAAAGACTGCACTAAAATCTGTCCTTTTGATAATACCATTGTAGCTGAGCACTTCTCAGAGCCTTACATGGTTTGACCAGGATATACAGGTGTTCTATAAATGCAATATTTTTCAGCTACTAAATAATATAGTCAGAAATATAAAACATTCACAAATTGATGTTATAATTTTAAAAGGGACATGAGGTATTTTTTTGTGTACAAGTGTACCAAAAAGAAAATTTTCTTAAATAGAACATCAATTTTTTTTTGTAGTTTTGAATTTATTATTTAATTTTAGAATATACATCATTATGTATACTTACTCAAATTTAATTGTTTTCAAAACAGCAGCAAATGCAAGTAATCTTTTAAAATTTTAATAACTTATTTATTTGAAGATATTACAAAAAAATTGTATTCATTGCCAACCAGTTCCTGACAAATGATAAAAATACCCTAAAATTGTACAACAATTTTCAGATAATACATCTATTTTGTTTTTGACATATTTATACAATTTGTTATAATATTGAAGACTGTGTTGCTCAAACTGAACACAAACACACCAGATTTAAATTAAGACTTAGTTTTTTTATTATTTGTCAAGAGACAAATAACAGGCATTTTAAGGACCTACGCAAATCAAGAACTCATATCTGAAATGTCAGAATATCAATATTAGTCCTTGTTTTAGTAATCATGGTAACACTTTTTTGTTGAGTTAGCAAGGGACATGTGTTAACAATAGATCCGTTCTATTAACTATACATCTTTGGAATTGGGAGAAATTTTCAACATTATTTTGCACGTAAACTACATTTTGTCCTTATTTAGCAAGTAGGGTACTTTTGAGGTAAGAGCATAAATCTGCACACTCTGATGAATAAAGTGTCAAACACAACCATATTACAATAAAAATATGAAAAAATAGAACAATTAACAACTATGTCTACCAGCAAACAGTTGAAATGATGCAGCAGATCAGCTAATGAGTTATGTCAAAATGCATTATATGATGAAGAAGTAGGCACCAATCATCCATTTGATTTGCATTTATTTTTTATATAGAGAGCAGTTATGCACTTACCCCCAAAATGCACTTGCCCCACTTCACCTTATACTAAGTCGATTGACTTAATACAAACTAAGTTGATGGTTGCGTAGCAGCTGAAAAAAAATTAACTATATAAGATGATTTAATACATTGTTTCTCTGTTACGATATTCAGCTGCTTAGATAAGTCAAAACATAGCAAATGACATACCACAGCCCTATTTGACCCAGTTGTTTTGGTTTTTAAAGTTACTGCATGTCAGAGCAATCTTTTTCATTTTTTTCCGTTAGTACTGGCCTATTTTCTTCAACTCGTATGAGCCCACTGAAGCTCATTCCTATTCCAAATACACTATAAAATAAAAATTCGAAATGGTACATGTTCACAATAACAAAAAAAAATAGACTAACATGCATAAACAAATTATGTACAAAATAAAAAATATATATTAACAACATTACCTACATTATCTCCCAGAAAACCTGAAGATATTACCTACAGTGTACTTATTTAAATTTCCTAAGGTTATGTTTTTTATTCAATGGTGTTTCATCGATTACCATGATTGTTGGCATCAATGGTTCATCTATCGAGTAAATTTAAGATACATTTTTTGTTTCACTGCAAACTGATAGAAATTTGGCAGTACATGCTTTCAAGAGCCAATTTAACATATTAAAATGTTTGTATGTATTCTTACTTTAATTTTACAAAACTTTGGTTATTCTAAAATTGATTGAGCTTGAATTGAAATCTCACAATTGATAAAAATACTTCTATATTATAGCTGTATAAAGCTTCCATGCTTACTACCTAAAGAACGTACGTTTCTGGATGAAATCCATGTAGAACGTGGTAGACATTTCTCAAAGCCACTACTCAGTTTCCACATATATATCCAATACAAATATAACGATTGAAAAACAATTGTTTGTTTTTTAAAATGATAAAGACAGTTTGTATTTAGCAATTCTTCAAAGCCCCTCTGAGCTAAAACGGATATTATCTCTTAATAAATTTGAAATAGAGAAAGCCTGACTTTATCCATGCAACAATGTCACTACAAGTTTTAAAGTTTTTGTATTAATTACTCACACAATTAAGCTATAATACTTTACACCGTCATTGTCCATAATGCCCATGCATGTAATAGTATATCCATGAGGTAAATATGATTCGACTACAATTTAAATTTAACTGGAGACATACAGTTAAGACAAGTTGTGCTGACAGTAGACGTTAAGAAATGATATACTGAACCAGACTAAGTAATACACAAATATAATATAAACATTGTGGAGACTTCCACGGCCACAGTAAATATCTTCAGGTTTTCCGGTAGATAACCGAATGTTGGCTTTTGTTTTTGGCAAAAACAAAAGCCGACACACTGTTATCTCCCGAAACTGAAGATAATATAAACAATGTTAAAAACTGGGGAAGTGAGGGTGGAATTAAAATATTATTTGGACAGTGAATGTGTTTTATGAAACATTTCTACTACTTTCTTGCAGAATTATTAACTTATAACAAATCTTATAATTATCAATACGAAAGGTATTTCATGGATGTTTATAACCAGTAATTAGTAATATTTATAAACTATACTGTCAATATTTTATGCAATTGAGTGAAAAACAAGGATTATATTACTGTGAAATAGAGAAACCATTGTTGCCAAAAAATCTCCGTAAGACATTTCAAAAGAGCCTCTGTAGGATGTTATGTGGCAAAAGATTTTAGAATGAGAAATAACTGATTATAATCATATACATATTTTTACGAAATATGTGAATTTTAAGCGGTTTTTAATGTTTAATTTTTTTTTTAATGATTATGTTTCTTTTTTTGTTATAATTTTTTTTATAATATTGACTCTCTAAAATTTGTATACATAATTGGCAATTAGTTAAGAGAATAGTACTTCAAATAAGACACTTTCCTCCAACTAATGAAATTTTTTTATTATGTTGCATTTAATAATTTGCTCTGTTGCCATGACGATGAATTTTTTCCCAAAAATTCCACATTTAACTTTTGTTACATTTTTGAAAAGAACATTAACAAAATGTATAGCTTTATAAAACAAAATTCTCAACAAAACGGGCATAAATTAATACGATAATTGATTATATTTAATCTACTTCCCAATATATTTACGTCAAAAATATCTAATTGATTATATTTAATCTACTTCTCAGTATTTCAGTATCAAGAATAAAACTAACAGCAGCACTACTTGTGTAACCATGTTGATGTTTTGTATGAGAATCTAATTAATTTAAATTTTGAATTGTTAGACATGGGGCCAGGAAAATATTTCATAAAGAGGTACTATAATTAATGGATATTATTTTGAGAAACTGGGAGTTTTAAAAATAAACCCTGAATAGAAAGACTGAAAACTGCCACAGATAATGAAAATAATTATAGGAAATCATCTGTTTCAGTTCCGATACGAAAATGGGATGATCCTGCACTTGTCAAGAACCATTGACCAATCACTAAGATCTTAATCTTTGGTACGATTTTTGAGACTTTTGTGAATAGGCCTTTACTTAGTCATATGCAGCCTTTCATATCCTTATGGAATTATTGTCGTCAAGAATCGGCTATAGAACTCAGGTTGATGTGATATAAACTGACATGTCAAGGCATTTGATAAGGTTAATCATCAGCTGTTACTTGGGAAGCTTTCGTAGTTTAATGTATGTGAGTGCAGTGAGTTCATTCATTGAAGTAACATCACTCGCCTTGAAAATGTCCCTTGCAACAGTGGACGAAACGTCAGCACTGGTTAGAGCCTCTACACGGTTTCCACGGAAGTCTATTACATTTAATATGTGGAACTATTCATTTGTGGATTGTGTCATACTTGCGTGATGGCACTTTTAGAGACTTTCCTTTGGGTTGGATGTCTATGGTATTCCATTCGGTGTTTCACAGGATAGTTACCTCGGCGACCAAAATTTTTCTTGATTTTTATAAATGATCTGACACAAAATCTTAAAACACATTATTTACTATATGCCAATGACCTGCAGATTTACCATCCCATAGTCTAATTTTGGATCTAAGATTTTGTAGAAGGACCTTAATTGGGTTTCTTCTTGGTGTGATGGCAATGGTCTGCAACTAAATGCATTGTGAGTGGTGGTTATAATCTGACTGATTTAAAATGGGTTGATGTTTTAAACAATTTGGGTGTTTGTATTGATTCAAAACATTGTTTTGTCATTGTCATAGTTTGTAAAAAGGGTAACTAAATGCTGGGATTCATAACTCGTGCGAGTGTTGGGTTTAGGTGTGCTGATACAATGAAGAAATTGTACGAATCGTATGTGATGTCCCAACTTGAGTATTGCATTGTTATTTGGTCACCTTTTTTCAATTCTCAGTCTTAGATCGGAGGTGATTCAAAGAAGGTTCATGAGCATAACCATGTAAATTTTTTGACTATGTTGGAGCCAATTATGGGTCACTCTTAAGATGTCTTGATATGCAGAACGAAGATGTAATGCCGACCTTTTATTTTTACATAAAATAATTAACAATGGGTTTGATTGTGATTTTATCAGCTACCTGAATTTCTTTGTCCTTAGGTTGGGTTCTAGACATACAAGGAACTTTAGACCTCCTGTTTTGTTAACAAACTCTGACTTGAACACAATTAAAATCTTGTTGCTGATGGTGTTGATATATTTTCTCTATCTTTGGCTAGTTTTCGTTTGTTTGCTGGAGGAGTGTCAAATCAACTAGAGTTTTGTGCTGAATTTGTTTCTATTTTTAAGTTGTCTTTTCAGTGTTTTTCTTTTTGCTGTGTATTTTTGTAGTGCTTATGTTCGGTAAATGTTAATATGCGTTTTGTAGGTGGTTTCTTGGTACTCGTATGAATTATGAACTTATATAAATTGTTTTCTACGACACATTAATAGTCACCACACCGATGTCCAATTCACAATGGAAGTTGAGGTCTCTGGGGCAATCCCGTTCTTGGATGTCCTGGTTGTAATGCGTGTTGATGGCACAATGGGCCATTCTGTATATCGCTAGCCCACACACACTAATAGGTATCTCCGCGCCACATCTTCACACCACCTTACTCAGAAAATGTCAATAGTAAATTCTCTGGTTTACAGAGCGTTCAGTCTCAGCGAAAAAGACAATTTATCCGAACAACTAAGTAAAGTCAAAAATACGCTCATGGTCAACGGGTACAAATCTTCGATTATACAAAGGGCCTTCAAAGTTATAAAAATCCCTCTCCTCCTAGCCAGAACCTAGATATTATTGGCCATGCTTACTTGACATACGTACAAAACATGACAGAGAAGATAGTACATTTACTCCACAAACATTCTACAAGACTATTTTCCGCCCTTCGACCAAAATCAGCTAAATCATTCCTTCTTCGAAAGATTCAATTCCTTTAAAATCCGCTAGAGTATACAGAATTCCATGTGGCTTAGTGTACATAGGTCAGACAAAAACAATAGTCTCCACTCGCTGTAGAGAACACGAAAGGCAAACTCGTCTCAAACAGTTTTCTATATCTCCATTAGAAGAACATAAATTAGAAACAGGCCATAATATTCTCTTTAAGGACATAAATATTCTCACCAAATCTTCTAACTACTTTCCTAGAATAATAAGAGAGTCCGGAAAATATGAATCATGATAATTGCATGCCTCTCGATTCCTCTTGGAAAACTATTTTACTGAAATTACTATGTTCCGCAAGGGTTCTGCCCCGCCGAGATCCTGTCGGCCAATAGGATAGTGGCGCACTGAGCATCACTAAGAAATCTACATACTGAATTAAGAAGGTTTCCTATTGGTACCACGCTATATATATAAGTTGGGAAACTACAAAAATCCACTTATTTCTTGACTAGCACTTGTGAGAGCTACATGTTATTCTATTATTAGCACTTTTTCGAGCTGGTCGGCACCTACATCTAGCACTTTTCAGAGCTACATGGTAATCTATAATTAGCATTTTTAAGAGCTACAGGTTTTGATAATGTCCCCTGTAACGGTGGACGAAACGACGGCAAAAACA
This sequence comes from Sperchopsis tessellata, assembly GCA_033557685.1. Classification (NCBI taxonomy): domain Eukaryota; kingdom Metazoa; phylum Arthropoda; class Insecta; order Coleoptera; family Hydrophilidae; genus Sperchopsis; species Sperchopsis tessellata. Next base: position 26,621 of record JAWQRN010000599.1, read on the forward strand.
AAAGCCAACACACAGTTATCTCCCCGAAAACCTGAAGTTATTTACTGTGGCCGTGGAAGTCTTCGCACTGAATTAAATATTGCCGTTAATTTATAAAATTTACAAATAAGCATATGCATTAAAATCTCTAGCCAAATATACAAATTATATTAAAAATCTTTTGCCAAATATACCAGCTATATGTAGGTTTCAAATCACAGGTTTGTTTTATATAAGAAATCATTATTTTTACAATATATTTTGTTCATGGGAAGATCATGCTTTAAATTTATCATAATGTTATGTTTACTACAAAACCTAATAATGAGTTTTAATTTGGATAAATTCATTTATATATAAATAAACCGTCTTCAAAAGCCGATTTAATGTATCAATAATCTAAATCCCCTAAAAACATAAAGTACCAAACATTTTTAAATGTACATTACAAAATCTATAGCAGATAGAAGGTTCCCTACTGATTATGTTTAATGTTCAATAATTCATATTAACTTGCAATTTAGTAAGCAAATATGATAAAGGAATGTCCAGGCATCCCTGGTTATACTGCACATAATTGAACAGATTGTAGTCTATCAAAAATTTGAACTATTTGAAATACAACTTTCATTCTGTATCATTTGAAACAAAACAGGCTTTTAATTTCTGAGGAATGTTATACAGGTTGTTCTAAATGTTAATTCAAAGTTGCTTAATTTTAAATACCAAAAAGTCAATTTTGTTAAATTTATGTTTTACCATAGTTAGATGTAGAATTTAATTACATAAAATAGACAGCAAATTTGAAGATTGCAATAAAAATAAAACAAAAACAAAATAATAAAATTCCTATAATTATTGCAAAAAATGTTTAGTATTCCTCTTTATTCTGCTCCAAACTCTATTTTCTTAAAAATGAGTGGTTGATATTTCATATAATTTCTGCACAATTTTTTAGAAAGTATCTCGAAGGTGGTTTTCGATATCATCAGTGGTCCAAATAAGAAATTTAGTTTTGCAAAATCTAGTTTACTATCCAATTGTCAGGAAACATTTGCAGTAATAGTTATTGGTATGTATGAATGTATAAGTGGGGGAGGTCTAAGTGACCACTTGCACTCACGCCGTGAGCACATTGTGCAGCCCCTATTTCCTGTGATATGTCACCAGCCTAGTTCGCTGTGATTCTTTATATTTTCTTTAGTGTATATACCAGTTACCTAGATGTTTCCTTCTAGTAACTACCAGTGCTACACAATAATAAAAAATGTGGCTAGCTGATTCTTCCTCCATACATTTCCAACACACCAGACTGTCTGCACACCCTATGATATACAGATGACGGTGAAGAGAGGGATATAAGACCTACTGTTGCCCAAAGCTGCTGTAGATTGCA